>JAECUM010057826.1:0-12044 GCA_016617855.1 Megalonaias nervosa
GGGGGTAAATGATGGGGGGTTAATGGCAGGGGGGTAATGGCAGGGGGGTAATTGACGGGGGGGTAATGTCCTGCTTCCCCTCAGGAAGCACAGTTGCCGTTTCGTACGAAAAGAAATATGGGATGGTCTTAGTATAGTACACTTAGAATCATACATATAAATAACTCTTCCGTGTAGTAAACATGCTGAGTCTGGCTTGACCTGGGTTTACAAAGCAAGTTGTCTTACAAAACCATAAATGATTATCATCATCTGATTGTCAACCAGGCCAGGGCCCTTTTAAAATGGGGTCGGAAGTGTGTATGAACAGTAATCAAGTACTGGCAAAACCTAGTAAAAGTCATTTTGGCCATGCAAGGTGACAATATAATATGAAATAGAAAAGTTAAGTAAAGGATGAAAGCAGTCAATTAAAATTTAATGATGTTTATGACTGCATGCAAACATGTTTAGCTTTCACGTTAAATGAAGTTAATGGTTATCAAGGACTCTAACATATAAGTGCACAGACGATGAATTTAGAGCAAACACCCTATTTGGACCTAAATTTATTTCATGAATCAAATCACAAGGACATGCTGCTGAATATTAATTTGGTCATGTGATAGTTTGATAGTTTTCAATGCGGTTTCCACTGACAGTTTAAAACTCTGCTGAGGCATATCTGTAGTTGACATCCTGTAGCATCCATGCATATTTATCTTCAGGAGCTAATATCGTGTTAGACTTTGAGAAGTTCATGAACTGAGGCATTTGAATCTGCTGTAAATTGTGATGTTGGAAAGGGTAACTGATAATACGGTGCCCCGAGGAACACCGATATAATTGGATAGCTTTCAGTTCCCAGCTGATCATCAGGATGACCACAGGATGACCACAAACCAAAACGCTTCAAATCACTTAAAGAGGAAGATCTCTTAAACATATCTGAACAGCGGTACACAAAATCTACCAAGAAAAACACTCATTGGGGCTACAACACTTTCACAGGTAGATTTATCCATTCATTCAATAATCATAATAAATAAACGATAATAATAACAATAAACAGTATACTGGACTGTTCATTAATGTAAGCTTAAGTAGTATTACTTGATACTTAATTTTCTCTTATTTATCATTTTCTTAAATCATATATATGAAAAGGCAATATGTTGTTTATTTGTATGCAAAAAGAAAAAACAAATTTGTTTTTGTTAGCTTGCTCTGCCGTGAATAAAATGCAGTTTATCTTAAATTAATATTTGTGACAGCTTAAAATATAACAAATCTGTTATACAAATACATTTTATGGAAAGGAGATATGCAGGATTGATTCTTCCCAAAGATCTAAATACTTCAAATGTTAAGAAATAGTTACTACCAAGCTGAAAAACATATGAACTTCAGCATGGTGCAAAGAGAAGAATATAGAGGTAGATCTAAGTCAGCTGCGTCTGCACATTTGGCCCAAATGTTAGCCATATTTTACGCCGAAGCAGCCCCCAAGGTCACCGCAACACGAAAGAGGATGCTCCCTGAAGCCCAAGCTGAGGAATACCATAAAAACACTTTTAAAAAATGTCAGGGCTGCTATTAATCGCTACATTCAGGTTGAATGTGGTCTTTTAATCAATATTGTTACAGACCCTAAGTTTGAAAAAGCAAATGATGTGTTAAATGTCCGGGCGTTATTTGCTGTGTGAGTCGGCAACTGACAGTTTATACCACGATAAATTCAGAAAAACAACGCTAAACTCTTAATTAAACGTCTAACAGCATACGTAAACATATTAAACGTCCAACAGCATACGTAAACATATTAAACGTCTAACAGCATACGCATACATATTAAATGTCTAACTCACAGCATTCTTATACATATTAAACGTCTAACAGACTCTATGGTCACAAACTAAGTAACAGAAAGAAGAAAAACCAGTATGTTTTGTTAAACTTAACAAATAATTTAAATATCGAAGTAATAAATGAAAATGTGGGAGGAACGTACAGTATTATGAAGTGAATACAAATTAATCCTGGTAAAATTCTAGGAAAGACCAAAAGAATGAAAAGATCCGTATAAATTGCAAAACCGTAAATGTACTGGTCCGCCAAGAATAGTGACTTTGTCAAGATGGCCTTTACCAGAACTCCTTGAATAATTCACAACAGTTCCAGAATAATATTATAGTCTAAATAATGAGCACTTTCTATTTCCACTGAGGGGGAGCTGACCAGTTATTATGTACTTCTGAGAGAGTGACGTATATAAGGTGAAGTTGTTTGCATTTGAAACATGCACAGTGGAGAGAATGTTGGCATACCTCTATGCTACCTTGATGTAATGTGGCTGACATTTCTTTGGATGTTGTACTTATGGAAATCGTACATGATCTAAGCACACTGCTAACTTAAATGTCTGCTCCCTTGTGCTAGAGCAAATCAGCCTGAATTAGTCTAAAGTACACTATCTTTAACACCTATTAAAATAGGGAAAATGAATTTTGTCCAATTAGACAATACCAGCTTCTGAAAGTGCAATGGAGGAATTACCAGATATATAACATGTAAAAAAAAAAAGTTATCGTCTCTTTTTTTTTACAATTTACCTCTGAAGTCCAGGAAGTGAAAATGACCAAGTGGAGCTAGCAGCTTTTCGAATGGTGCACATCTGGAGTATGGCCAAGCTGTATATTCTATAACCCATATATTACACCCATCAATCATACACCAAAATAAAGGGAATTAAAGGTTTTTTGAACAATAACTACGATATACAAGGTCTGTTTTAAATAGCCAGTATAACCAGTGAGGAAACCCGGAGAAATTCCTTTTCTTTAAAATTTTAACCCTATGTAAAATACGAAACTGTAGAGCGTCACCTGAACCGTCCAAACAAATGTTTTTCCTCTTGAATAATATCTAACTACAACATAAAATACGTCAGCAGACTTACAACAGGAACACAAGAAATGAGGATGACTCCAAATATAGGAATGAATCTGATTTATCAGTTTTCTCCTCATATGCACCTTCTATTACGACTATATTTTACAACATACCCACGTGACAGATATTAGTACTCACTTTAGCTCGAAATCGCCTATTCATCTGACCTAGCCCAAACGATGTGGAGTTACTGAATTCTTATAGAACTGTCCAAACCCCATCAGCGAATGAGAAAGTAACCCAAAGTCGTCATTAAGTCTTATTATTAAGATTATTATTAGTAATTGTTAACACATACATAAGCATCTACTTAGAGATCCTATGTAATGTTATGCTCTTAACAGACCCTAGTCACGTAGACAAACTCTAACTAAAGATAATCAATACAATTTACAGCCATAAATAAAAATTACAAATATTCGATAAAAATCATGTACCAGTAGTACCACAAATATAGATACACATAACAGTTATGATGTGTCTTAAAACTGACATCGTGCGTTTATGAGGAATGTATCGTGCACAAAATAAGTGGAACCTTGCCGTGGCGAAGAAAAAGAAATATTGAGGAAGATTAATATGTTAATATGAGCTTATTTATTATTTCATACTTCAGGTGTACAAGTAATATTAGGTCATTCAAAGTCATACATATACATACATATATGCATACATACATACATACAGGAGGATATTATGAATATTGTGTACCAACATGCATATCTTATCGTTCATGACAAGGATTACTTATCGTAATCTACAATTAACATGTGTGCTTTCTATGCGAGATAACTTTCCCATGATAGAAACATGAGAATTAAAACTGCTATAACACTATCAACCTCAGATGAAATATGCATTTATTACCTTCGTCGTCAGCTGTTAACATCACGATCTAGGCTATCTTACGTCTGTGTCATAACAAATGCAATAACTGGTATGGATTAGGTGTCGAATTAAGTTTGGATTTGGTGTCTCACATGCAATGTACACAACAAAGGAAATGCATTTGATGTCTTACAGGCAATGAACATGATAATGCAACTGCGCATTTATAGCGCATAAGACACTGCATTTATGGGAATTGTCACACATTCCTCATATTTTAAACAGAGAAGCTATAACATACACAAACAATTCTACTGTATACTGACCGGAAAGGAGTTGCCGTTGGCCTACGTCAGATACACGTTGCCTATGCATTCTTGTTATCTTGAAACAGTGGGCTGTCTATGATTTGGTTCAGGCGATTTACCTGCCGTGCTCCACACTAAAGGTCCAATAGTCCAAGAAATATCTTCTGCTGCCAGAACTGCTTTTATAGTCCATATTGATTTATCAAGGTGTGGCATCATTTCATATGATTCTACACTTACACGACACTCGGCAAAAATATTGACAAATCCTTTCCTGTATAATACAAAATTACAAACCAACAATAATTTGACGTATATAGTCCATATCCAAGATCTCGAATGAGATACAGGAAGAATATTAGCAAAGGTAGTAATAATTGGTGACTGCAGTTTTTCTACGGAAAATGAGTCAACTACAAAGATTCGCTGTGATTGTTGCTAAATGTCTGCTACAACAGAAGACTAAATTTAATATAAAATTAAAGACACAATGTTTACAATCTGATTGTGCATACACACACACATTCTGAAAGTGCATACACACACATTATGAAAGTGCACGCAAACATATGTCTAATGTGGCGATTGATGGAAGGATGAAGTCTAGTTCAGACGTGTAATAGAATGAGGTTTTGTGTTGTCAATAAAATAAATAAAATTTTGGCTAAAACTCCAAATAGTTATTTCTGCCCATGAAAGACCATGTTTCAAATGATGCAAGCCCCTACTCTTAGACTGGCCTAGAGAGGCCATTGCACCCAATTAAATTAAATTACAGTCGAAACAGAGATAATGTGGGTCCAAATAGGGGGTTAAATTTAAAGTTCTGTCAAGAGTTTGTAATAAATGTCTAACATTTTGTCGAAAGCTGTTTTAAACCTCGATTTTAGATCACATGGTAGCTCACGTGATGGACTTACGTGACACTAATTTGAACATCGCAATAAAAAAAATGCCATTTATTACGTATGCAAGAATAGCCTTATCTAAGAATCAAATTCTCACACTGGAAATAAAAAAAGAAATGCTGTTATAATTCAGCTAACACGTGGGCCGAAAATGACCTTGGTAATAGCCAATCGTATTCACCCGATGTTTACAAGATCTACGAACCAAGATGAGCCAAAAATAGTGCTTAAGCAATGATTACATTCTAATCGGGTCAAGCCAATTTTCCGAAAAGAGACTCAAATCCAATAAAATGTAATTAAATAAAATTAAAATAAGAAAAGAATTTAGAACTAATACACAAGTAATTTAATTACATATTCGTAACAGATATAAAAACCGACCTTTGTTGACTCGACTTGTCGCCAGAGCAACGATAACCACGCCTAATTGTTATCATAGTACATAAAATAATAAATCAAGCAAATAAATAAAGCTAATGTATTGGCGGCAGTTATGATCAAAGTAGCAATTTGAAGACGGTAGATCTTGCATTTGATTGGACAATGTTAACGAGTAGGTAGATCTTGCATTTGATTGGACAATGCAAAAGAGTAAAGAACGTAAATCCTGCTCTTGACAGATCATTCTAAATGTATGTAACCCCAATACATGCAAGCAATCATTTACATAAGAATGCTTCCAGAGACAACACAAAATCTAAAGAAGTGTTAAGTATGGATCCCAGATCAAACAAATAAGGGGGCAGGGGAGATTAAAATGCAACTGAGGAATCTTAACAAAAGTTCCTGGAATAGATAAAGTTTCCTTGCCCTTCATGCTCCTGACAATTAATAGTTTGCTTGCAAAATATAAACAGATGAATGATAAAAATAATTAAACCAAAGCAGACATTAACGTCTAAACGTATAATGTCTTTATAACTTGGAAAATATTTGGTACACTGAAATGTTTAGTGCCCTAAAAACGCTAGATACGTAGTTTATATTATTAATATGGTAGCCGAGGTACCTCGTTAATCAGCCTTTTGAAAAAAGTTTGTCACTTTAGCCTCAGCTATTCAGTACAATGAAACGCCCAGTGCTTTGCTAAAAATGAATTAAATCACGTGCAAGAAAATTGTCCAATAAGGATGATTATTCCAGGCATTGTTAGGTGTATCTTGATTCATTCCGATTTCAATAGGAACCATCACGTGCTTACGGATAATGCTTATTGCTTTGTCGTTCTAGGTTTTATTGTACATTTGTAGCCGAATAGCGTTAAATAAACGTTATGCAGTACGTACCCGTATCATTTCGGATCGTGAAATATACGATTCTTACACTCCTGTTTGACAAGTAAAGTCATTACGAAATAAATCTCGAAATGGCCAGGACAAAGGAGATTGAGACTGAGCAGTAAGGAATCACAAGCAAGGAAGTGTAAGATGTTTTGCAAACACTATTCTATTTAATTTTAAATAGTTTTCTTGTGTGGGTTTTTTTTTTTTTTTTTTGTTTTTTTTTTTTTTTTTTCATAATTAATTAATTAATTTTCATTTAGTTTTTCCATATTAACACTTTTCAAAGTTTTGTGTCCTTAGATTGGAATCTGAGGACATTTTTTGTTTTTATATATATTAATCAAAGGTCATATACTTAGTGGTGTGAGACCTTGGGTTTGAAAATTATTTTCAAAATAAGTGAACTTTACTCTTACATAAAGTGAGCTGCACTCAGAATGGCACAGGCTCAA
Source organism: Megalonaias nervosa (assembly GCA_016617855.1). Lineage (NCBI taxonomy): Eukaryota > Metazoa > Mollusca > Bivalvia > Unionida > Unionidae > Megalonaias > Megalonaias nervosa. Next base: position 6,714 of record JAECUM010057826.1, read on the forward strand.
GTAGAGAAAATATACTCAGCGAAATCAACAGGAACAAAGCTGAATGTGTAATTTAAGACAATAGTGGAGGGGAGTGGGGAGCAACAAAATCTTTTAGCGTTTCATCCATAAGGGTGTCAAACCATAGATTTTGGAGATATACAAAATTGCCCCCGCCAGGCTGACATTTTGACAGCAAGTTCAAGGAATAGCAATAGAGAAAATTGATGGGATCCAAAACGGGGCGGGGGGGGGGAGAAATAGTTTTATAGTTTACCCTAAAGCGTATACTACACCAGTCCTAAACCAAGGAACATTAGAGGTAAAGGGAATAAAAGCAACGATTAGGAAAACACCCCCAATAGTAAGAGAGGTAGAGGCCAAAGTCACTGACCTTTTTGTGTCCTGCCTCCATCTAGAAACAGATACACAAGAACTGATAAACAAAATAGAAAACAAGCTGAAGACAAAAATAAGGGCCCACAAGATGGCTGCAGTCTGGGGGTTCCAGGGGATAAAAACCGGTGTGAGAATTGTGACAGTCAGCAAAGATGAGGCAAAGAAAATTCCATCACATTTTTATGTGATGGAGGAGTTTCTTCTCAGAACCTGGTACAGGGGTTGTGAGCTAGTGAGAGCATTCCCAAGATGCAAAAATGTGGGACACAGCGCAAAAGATTGTCTAAACATACCTGAAAAAGCAACCTATGCAAGCAAAGCTGCAAACATTTCAGTCAGTCTGAATGATGAAGAGGAAAGTGACATGCAGACAATAGTTGCAAATTTAATAAACCAAGTTAGAAATGAAGGGGAGACACAAGGGGCAAGAAATGTAAGTGAGATAGAACAAAACCAAGACAAAGGACAAATAGTTACACAAGATCAAATCCTCACGGACGAGACAAAGATAGAAGACTCAATGTCGAGTGTGGGGTGGGATAAATTCCTGAGCCCAAATAGGACGGGGAAGGTGTTAACCCCTATAAAGGAGAAAGAGGGGAATATTTTGGAAAGGAACAGATTCTACCCTTTGGTAGAGGAAAATGAAGGTTCTCCAGAGAGGGAAACATTAGGGGATGAAAGCGGCACGGTGGACCTCATTGGGATTCAACCACTAACGTCAACACCAGTACCGAGACTAAGAAACAAGAGGAAAAAAACCTTATCTATTTCCATCTCTTCATCAGGGAGTGTTTCACCTCCCGAGGAGTTAACAACCCAAAGCCCAATAGAAAAATCAAAGTTAAAGAAAAAAAAGAGAGATCAGACTTCGAATGAGACAGACGAAACATGAATTATGGAGATAGAAACAACAGAGACGGAAGAAAACTCAAAAGTAGAAAGAAAAGGAGAGGGGTTATGCCCCTCAAAGGCATAAATGAATATGTATTGATATATGGAAATATAAATCTTAAATTAACAATTTATAACAAAATAATAAAAATATAGAAATATGGATGCGGCAACCTGGGAAAAAAAAACAAAAAAATGGAGGGAAAAAACTTCCATATAGTCTCTATAAATATAAATGGAATTAATAAAGATAAAATTATAAAACTATGTAAGGATAACAATTACGATATTTTACTAATACAAGAGACACATAATGGTTTCTCAAAAGAATTAATATCTCTTATTGAAGAAAAACTGAATGCAATAGTAGTTTTAAATAATTATAAACAAGATGATGTATAAGGGGGGGGGGGGTTTGCAACAATCATAAAGAATAATAAAAGTATAAATTGGGAAAGAATAGAGGAAGGGACTTTTTTTTTACTGGGAGATTACTACATATTATTTTAAATAAAATTCACATAATAAATATTTATTTTCCAGCAAATAAATACAAAAAAACAAGACTTTATTAAAAAATTAGATAAATATTTAAGCGAAATTTCAATGAAAGATGTGATAATAGGAGGGGATTTTAATTGGGTGGGGGAAGAAATAGACAGGATAGGAAAATTAACGCCAAATGATTTGATTTTTTAGACAGGGAATGCAAAATTTAATAAACAAACATAAACTAAGTGATATATATAGAAAAATGAATTTACTAAGAACAGAATACACATACGAATATAAAAATGGGCTTGCAAGTAGACAAGACAAATTTTATGGGACAAACTATGAAAAAGGATTATATAGGGGAGCGGGGATAACTAATATAAAAATCTCTGATCATAAATTAATAGAATTAGAAATTCTCAAAAAAAATAGAATAAGATGGGGCAAAGGGAACTGGAAATTCAACAATAAAAGTTTTGAAGATATAGAGTTTAAAGAAGAAATAACAAATCTAATAGACAATTTTAACCAAATAGAAAACAGAGATATTATTATGGAATGGGATATTTTAAAAAGGGATTTTAAGATAAAAGCAATACAATTTTCTAAAAGAAGAAGTGAAAAATTAAGAAAAGAAAAAGAAGAAATAAACAGGGAATTAAGAAAGAAAACTCAAAGGAAAAAGAGACAAAATTAAAGGATAGATTAGCTACATTAATAGAAGAAGAAAATAATGGGAAAGAAATAAGGGCGGGGAAATTTTCGGCGTTATATAAAAGGGCAAAAGGATTATACAAGAGAGAAGAATTAAGAAAGGGGGGAGAAAAACAAATAGAGTCCTCATTGTCAAAGGACAACGACCAAATAACAGATAAAGAGGGAATAATGAAAAGAATTAAAGAATATTATAGTGATTTATAGGCATCACAAAAGATAGACACAGGCGAGATAAACAAATATTTAGAAGATGTTAAATATGAGAGAATTACATCAGAACATAAAGACTTATGTGATGAATTCATCTACACGGATGAAATAATAAAAACAATAAACCAGTTAGCAAAAGGGAAATCACCAGGGAGAGATGGACTCACGGCGGAATTCTATAAAAAAAAAAAATTCCACCGTAAGTTACTGCCGATCCTAGAATCTTTATATAATAATATTCAATTTAGAAATGACACAATGACAAATACAATGAGAGATGGTTTCATATCGATTATATACAAAGGAAAGGGGGATAGAGAGGATTTAAAAAATTGGAGGCCCATCTCCCTCCTTAATATAGACTATAAAATTTTAAGTAAAATACTTGCAAACAGAGTAAAAATGGGTATGGATTTAATTATCAATAAAAATCAAACGTGTGGGTGCAGAGGGAGGGATATTCAAAACAATATATTAAAAATAAAACAATAATGGAATTTATACAAGAATCTGGGCAAAGAGGCGCAATGGTGCTTCTTGATCAAGAAAAGGCATTCGACAGAATAGAACACAACTATGTACAAAAAGTGTTAGAAAAATTTAAAAAATTTCCGGAAATGGACTGAAATTCTGTATAGAAATATAACTGCCAGAGTACAGGTTAATGGGGCAACATCAGAGCAATTTGGAATACAAAGATCAGTGAGGCAGGGATGCCCACTATCAATGCTATTATACGTGATAGTAATTGAAATTCTAAACATAAAAATAAGAACCAATAAAAAAATTGAGGGAGTAAGGATTCCAAATCTTAAAGAAGATGTGATGTGATGTGATTTAGATTTTTAACGTAGCTTTAACAATTTTTCAGTCATACCGCTACGATGTCTGCAGTGTGACAGTTTACAGTGATGTCTAGCACTGGGGCATCATGCCGCAGACATGTATCATCATGTCCCACCCAGTCACATTATCCTGACACCAGGCCGACCAGTACTAACACTAACCTCTTAATGCTGAGCATCAAGCGAGGCAGCTGTTAGTACCATTTTGTAAAGTCTTTGGTATGACTCGGCCGGGGTTCGAATCCGCGACCTCCCGCATCCGAGGCGGACGCTCTAACCACTAGGCTTTCTTAAAGAAGAATTTAAAATGCTCCAACATGCAGATGATTGCACAAACTTTATAAGAGACACGAATTCCTTTAAACATCTAGAAAAGGAATATGAACTATTTGGAAAAGCTTCTGGGTCGAAAAAAAATCATGATAAAACAGAAATTCTAAAAATAGGAAACTGGAGGGGAAACCACCCTGAGCTACCCCCCCCCCACCTCCCACCTAGTAAAAGAAGGAATAAAAGCATTAGGCATCTATTTTGGAAAAAACGATGAGATAGAAAACTTAATAAATGTAGAGGAAAAACTTAAAGAAAATATGGAAATCTAGGCGCAAACGCCATTATGCATTATGGAGCGGGCCCAAGTGGCCAAAACATATATTTACTCTAACATGAATTACATTTTAAAATCAATAGATCCAGATGATAAAAAATTGGAGAAAATAGATAATGAAATCGTGAAATATATATGGGGATATAAAATACATTATGTTCAAAAAGAAACATTATATAGGGCCAATAAAAGAGGTGGCTTAGCACTACCCAGCCCAAAATTACGAAAAGAAACAAATATAATTAATCGTTTCAAACAAATTAAGTCAAAACCAAGTGCACCTTGGGAAGCTTTATACATTTATTGGTTTGGGTTTTTAATTAGGAATAGAGAAGACATTTATAAAAACTGTTCATTATCAAAAAATTTAATAGTAGCAAGGAAATTTAAATATATTAAGGATTTACTTTATAAATACAGGGACAGAAAAGACTTATGGGACCTAGACAAAAAAGACATATACAACTATATAAGAAAAGGTAGATAAAACATAAAAGAAGTAAAATGGAAAATGATAATTGGGGGGGGGGGATAAATTGGAAAATAACGTGGACTAACTGGACAAACATAAAATCTTTAAAACTACAGAGTTTAATGTTCAAGTATCTACTTAATGTCTGGTTGACAGGCGATGTAGCCAAAAGAAGGAATATGATTAAATTAATTCCTAAATGTCCGATGTGTAAAACATATAATTTTACAAAATTGCATGCAATAGTAGAATGTAAAACAAGAGAACAGGTTAGACTGAACATAATTTCGCTAATAGCAAAAAAAGAAATCTACCATAGAAATATGCTCTTATATCTAGATGCAAAATCTGAAAAACAAACATTAGTAGAAATAATTACTTTTGTAATTACAACAATGATGGACTGTGCACAGGTGATTGTAATAAAAAAATGACCTGTCACACAGATCATCATAGATTTTTAAACCATTACATTCATTTTTATGTCCAGGGGGGTGAGATGGGGTGGGTGCTTCGGTTTACGGCCCATTTAGGGGTGCGTACCAGCCTAAGCGCGGGCTGCAGCCTCGGTCTCATCTCTTACCTCAGGTAAACAAACGAAATATGTTTCACATAATTTAAAGTTTTATAAATAAAAAGAATATATTTCTTTGGTATTTAAAATCGAAATTAAGTAACAAGATAGAATGGGAATCCAAAAATTGTTTTAATAA
>JAECUM010057827.1:0-10491 GCA_016617855.1 Megalonaias nervosa
TGCATGTATGTATGTATAGATGTATGTATGCATGTATGTATGTATGTATGTATGTATGTATGTATATATGTATGTATGTATGTATATATGTATGTATGTATGTATGTATAGATGTATGTATGTATAGATGTATGTATGTATGTATGTATGTATGTATGTATGTATGTATGTATAGATGTATGTATGCATGTATGTATGTATGTATGTATGTATGTATGTATGTATGTATGTATAGATGTATGTATAGATGTATGTATGCATGTATGCATGTATGTATGTATAGATGTATGTATGTATGTATGTATGTATAGATGTATGTATGCATGTATGTATAGATGCATGTATGCATGTATGTATGTATAGATGTATGTATGCATGTATGTATTGATGTATGTATGCATGTATGTATGTATAGATGTATGTATGCATGTATGTATAGATGTATGTATGCATGTATGTATGTATAGATGTATGTATGCATGTATGTATAGATGTATGTATGTATGTATGTATGTATGTATGTATGTATAGATGTATGTATGCATGTATGTATGTATGTATGTATGTATGTATGTATGTATGTATGTATATATAGATGTATGTATGCATGTATGCATGTATGTATGTATGTATGTATGTATGTATAGATGTATGTATGTATGTATGTATGTATAGATGTATGTATGTATGTATGTATGTATGTATGTATAGATGTATGTATGTATGTTATCATGTATGTATGTGTATACAATGCAAGGCATGTATGTACGCATGTATGTATGTATGTATGTATGTATGTATGTATGTATGTATGTGCAGAGTGAGAGCATTTTTTTTACAACGTTTCAAAATGGTAGTAATATAATACTGTAAATAACATTTTCATGATGCATTCATTATTTTGAGCAAATTTAACTAATTGACTGATTCCGCATTATTAAATATCCCTAGTATTAAAAGATAACAGAAATTCTGCGCCGTGTTCGGTACGATTATTAGACCCTAACGCATATTTACTATAGGATTAAATAAATTTGTATGGGAACCAGCGTATCCTTACATCATGCTGACATAATTAGTTGCAGAAAACTAACATAATAAGTTGTCACAGAATTTGTACCATAATAATTGGTCTCAAAGATGAATTTATTATAATACTTCGACTACTTTGTGCATTAGCTTAAAAAGGGATCTTTTGGTATGTACTATTCATAAACAAATAATGCATTTCAACCATAAGTATTTTGCTAACACGAATTCTCTAAAACGTATTAGGAGTTGTGATCAGTTTTCTAATATATATATTTACGTGGACATTTGACGAGCTCCTAGTGTTAGTGTCCATTGTTATTGATACAGTTACAGCCTTTCAAGATTTACAAAGTTCATTAATAGCACGAAATGTAGGAATTTTTACTGACCTTTGCACGCTTCATTAACTCTTCCTGAGCAGCCTTCACATTTTCGTCTTCTCCTTTCCATGTCTTCAGCACGCTGTTCTGGAGGGCGCGCCCGAAAGAGAATGTCAATGCCCAGGGTTTTCGGCCAGCACATGTATTTATGGCATTCAGATTGAGGGTGGCATCTTCCTCGGATTGCCCGCCAGACAGGAAGCAAATTCCTACGCAGATATGAAGTTTAGCTGAGACTTTGTGCAATCAAATCTATTTAAGATACGAGAACTAACTGTATAAATTCCATTACATCGAACTTAAAAGATCCTCATCTATGGCTGTACGATGGGCAATATCCAGAGTCACCTAACCCAATAACTATACTGTGACTGTAAGAGAGTAATACTAAGAGCCATAACTAACCTGAGGTCCAAACTGTGGCTGTAAGTAGGTTAGCACTCAACGCCATCTAACCTGATGCCTAATCTGTGGTTGCAAGAGCGATATCACTCGGAACCATCTAACCTTACACCTAAACTGCAGCTGTAAGAGGGATAGTACCCAGAGAGATCTAACCTAAGACCCCAGTGACATCGAATCTAATACCTAATATGTGGTTACAAGAGGGATAGCACCCAGAGCCATCTAACCTTATGTCGACACTGTCGCTGTAAGAGTGAAAGCACTATGAGCCATCTAACTTAATGCCTAAACTGTGGCAACAAGACTAATAGCACCCAAAGCCATCTACCCTGACGTCTAAACTGTGGCTGTAAAATGGGTAGCACTCAGGGCCATCTACCCTGACGTCTAAACTGTGGTTGTAAGATGGATGGCACTCAGGGCCATCTACCCTGACGTCTAAAATATGGCTGTAAGATGGATGGCACTCCGGGCCATCTATCCTGACGTCTAAAATGTGGCTGTAAGATGGATAGCACCCAGGGCCATCTAACCTGACGTCTAAACTGTGGCTGTAAGATGGATAGCACTCAGGGCCATCTACCCTGACGTCTAAACTGTGGCTGTAAAATGAATAGCACTCAAGGCCATCTATCCTGACGTCTAAACTGTGGCTGTACGATGGATAGCACTCAGGGCCATCTAACCTGACGTCTAAACTGTGGCTGTAAGATGAATGGCACTCAGGGCCATCTAACCTGACGTCTAAAATGTGACTGTAAGATGGATAGCACCCAGGGCCATCTAACCTGACGTCTAAGCTGTGGCTGTAAGATGGACAGCACTCAGGGCCATCAAACCTAACGTCTAAACTGTGGCTGTAAAATGAATAGCACTCAGGGCCATCTAACCTGACGTCTAAAATGTGGCTGTAAGATGGATAGCACCCAGGGCCATCTAACCTGACGTCTAAACTGTGGCTGTAAGATGGACAGCAGTCAGGGCCATCAAACCTAACGTCTAAACTGTGGCTGTAAAATGAATAGCACTCAAAGCCATCTACCCTGGACGTCCAAACAGTGGCTGTTAGATGAATAACACTCAGGGCCATCTATCCTGAAGTCTAAAATGTGGCTGTAAGATGGATAGCACCCAGGGCCATCTAACCTGAAGTCTAAACTGTGGCTGTAAGATGGACAGCACTCAGGGCCATCAAACCTAACGTCTAAGCTGTGGCTGTAAAATGAATAGCACTCAGGGCCATCAAACCTAACGTCTAAACTGTGGCTGTAAAATGAATAGCACTCAGGGCCATCAAACCTAACGTCTAAACTGTGGCTGTAAAATGAATAGCACTCAGGGCCATCTATCCTGACGTCTAAACTGTGGCTGTAAAATGAATAGCACTCAGGGCCATCTAACCTGACGTCTAAACTGTGGTTGTAAGATGGATAGCACTCAGGGCCATCTAACCTGACGTCTAAACTGTGGCTGTAAAATGAATAGCACTCAGGGCCATCTATCCTGACGTCTAAACTGTGGCTGTAAGATGAATGGCACTCAGGGCCATCTAACCTGACGTCTAAGCTGTGGCTGTAAGATGGACAGCACTCAGGGCCATCAAACCTAACGTCTAAACTGTGGCTGTAAAATGAATAGCACTCAAAGCCATCTACCCTGGACGTCCAAACTGTGGCTGTTAGATGAATAGCACTCAGGGCCATCTATCCTGAAGTCTAAAATGTGGCTGTAAGATGGATAGCACCCAGGGCCATCTAACCTGACGTTTAAACTGTGGCTGTAAGATGGATAGCACCCAGGGCCATCTAACCTGACGTCTAAGCTGTGGCTGTAAGATGGACAGCACTCAGGGCCATCAAACCTAACGTCTAAACTGTGGCTGTAAAATGAATAGCACTCAAAGCCATCTACCCTGGACGTCCAAACTGTGGCTGTTAGATGAATAGCACTCAGGGCCATCTATCCTGAAGTCTAAAATGTGGCTGTAAGATGGATAGCACCCAGGGCCATCTAACCTGACGTCTAAACTGTGGCTGTAAGATGGATAGCACTCAGGGCCATCTAACCTGACGTCTAAACTGTGGCTGTAAAATGAATAGCACTCAGGGCCATCTATCCTGACGTCTAAACTGTGGCTGTAAAATGGATAGCACTCAGGGCCATCTAACCTGACGTCTAAGCTGTGACTGTAAGATGGATAGCACTCAGGGCCATCTAACCTGACGTCTAAACTGTGGCTGTAAAATGAATAGCACTCAGGGCCATCTATCCTGACGTCTAAACTGTGGCTGTAAAATGGGTAGCAGTCAGGGCCATCTGACCTGACGTCTAAGCTGTGACTGTAAGATGAATGGTACACAGGGCCATCTAACCTGACGTCTAAACTGTGGCTGTAAAATGAATAGCACTCAGGGCCATCTATCCTGACGTCTAAACTGTGGCTGTAAAATGGATAGCACTCAGAGCCATCTAACCTGACGTCTAAGCTGTGACTGTAAGATGAATGGTACACAGGGCCATCTAACCTGACGTCTAAACTGTGGCTCTAAGATCGATAACACTCAGGGTCATCTAATATGATACATAAGCTGTGGCTCCGGAGGGATAAAACTCGGTCAGGTAATATTAATTAATATTGGAGAATATACCTCAAGTATAACCTTCTCAAATCACTGCCGCGGAGATGGACCTGATAGACAGAGACTGGTTGGAAGATATTTCAAGGGCGTGTGTTAACAACTTTAACAAACAGATTTCCTCAGCTGAAAAAAGAACCCCAAAACAATGGAGGCAGGTACATTCTACAGGATTTTAGAATATTCTGTCTTCGATTAGGGCCTATTGATATTGGATAAGGCGTATCATATATCTTCAACAAAATTCTTTGAAATAAAAAGCAAATGAAAAGCAAATTCACCTGGAACTGCTGCAGGCACGCCTCTGCTCATAGCGAGCACGGTTGCAACCGCATTTTCTTCCGGGGTGTTCTTCTTCAAGCAAGATTGTCCCGCCGTCACCATGTTTGGTTTTAACAATGTTCCTTCAAGGAAAATATGGTGATCAGCAAGCGCCTTGTATGTGAATGCTAGCACCTGTTAAAAGAACAAAACCGGAGCTCATATATAACTGACTTGTCTAAACACAAAATATCAATTTGTCTTTCTGTTCAAGCTTTGATAAATAAAGAAATAATATGTTTAAATGCGTTACAATCCAAAATCACTTATCAGTTATAACCAAAATATATAACTAGTTTTGTAGAGGAGGAGGTTTCATGAAATTGGTCTGGATACATTTTTGAAAATGAAAATATCGTCGAAGACCTGCAAGAAAAGCGAGCAACTGAAATGGCTTGCAATAGGACATCCCAATGCAATTTTATTTCATATTCTAATTCCTCCACCCAACCTCAATCCCCAGACAGTGACTAGGGTTCAAATTAGAAAACGAGTTTTCCTGCTACCTGTATACGTAAAGTTTGATCAGGAAAAATGGTACGTTCAAGTTTTGTACATTTGACCTTTCATCCTACTTTCATAGGGACTTCAGGAGCGGGAACCATGGACGACACCCCTCCCACATACGATTAAGACAGGGTCTACATAACTACAACACAACTTCAAAGTTTCGTGAAATTCCACCCAGCGGTTTCTTCAGAGATGTGACAACGGCCGGCCGGCCGGAGGGGTCGGCAAACGGAGTGAAAGACAACCATTTCCCCCAGTGCAAAACACACCCAAAGAAGACATTCCATCATGCCGATGAGAAATCCCAGATCTTGAGATTGTCGAATAACATATTTATATGACATCATATGTGTTAGGCGAAAATTGAGAAATTAACTTTCATAAAAAAGAGAACGAACCTGCTCGGTTACTTTTTGTGCTGTTTCAAGGTCATGATCACCATCTTGTAATACTTCCGGTTCTACGATTGGCACAAGTCCATTCTGTTAAGCATGAAAACACAGATAATGACGAAGTATGTGTGAAACAACGAAGGAAAGAAAAGACTTAAGGAATCATCCAAGGAAAGACAAATGCTGATTGGTACGTTTTACTTTTAAATGATGAAGGACAATACTTTATAAACAACTGTTAAAAATGACTATGTTAGGTAAAGCTTCCTGCAAATATGCCGTTCCGGTAAAACACCGGAACACCTTTGATATTCGAAAAGCCTGAAAAAAGTTATATACGTTTACACTGACAGTTCATTATATTAATTATATCATTTCACAAAATAGGATTTAAAAAGTGCCATCTACATTCAAGCTCAAATGTATAATATTTTCTTGTTTGTTGACAACTTCAGGACGGAATACAATGTTTCAAACAAGCTTATAATTTCCCTGCATGTTCTTTCGAATGTAAGTTTTGAAAAAGTCTATCAATTTTACTTGCTGACAGATACTGGCATAGCGTGCCAGTACGTTGCCATTTTCCAGCATTGCCTGGTAGGTTGGAGCGTCGGGGCTTATTTTCAGAACACATCGCCACTTGGCAAACTGAGCTCCATCTTTTTTGTACTGGGCACATCTCTCCGCCAAGCCATCCAAGCCTGGGAGCACAAACAAAAATGAAATAGTTATCTACCGTCTCTTTGGTGATTAAAATTTCACGAATACGAGTTACAGAGCATCTAATGTTCAAGACGAAAATGCTTGATGGGGATAAAAATGCTTTCAATTCAGTAAATAATGAAATAAATTAATATTGTATTAAATGGATCTGCAAGAATCTGATATTTTAATTTACCTGCAACAAAATAAATCTCAAAGAGGTCTCTTGTGTTTGTTATTTACTTATAGGCAACACATAATGCCTAAATACTATATTCCGAAGAAGTATATTTTAGAACATTATTTATCACTTCTGTGATATATACTTGTCTAGCTATTTTGTATATTTTAGGATATACCTTGAGTAGTTGACTCTCCATCTGTTCCAGCGAGTGGAACCAAACCCTTGTCCACTTTAATTCCTGGAATGATTCCTTTCTCCTTGAGAACACGGACGAATGGAACTCCATCAGTTGTCTTCTGGTAAAATGTCTCATGATACATAATCACTCCGCTGATGTTATCAGAAATACTTGGATCAGAGGTGAAAAGAAGTTCCCTGTACTTCCTCCGGTTCTCCTCCGTGTTCTCTACACCAATAGACTCTAAACGCTTTCCCATGGTTCCTTACGTAGGATTAAGATATTAAAATATTTTCCATATATTTTCGAATCTAATTTACAAGATTTTGCATCACACACACACACACACACACACACACACATACACAACAACAACAACAACAAAAACAACAACAATATTAGGAAATTTTCTATGAATTCAATATAAGACCATTTGTTCATTTCAACTGCTGAGTGCTGAAACCATCTCAGATATTCTTGAGCGACGAGATTTACAAATTAGCCACTGTGGCAGCCAATGTGGATAAAAGATCGACATCATTTTCATTTAGGACAAACCAGACACTATTGGACGACGTTTCGTAAAAGAACAATGTTCATCTGACCATCCAATCAGGAGAAATGGTGACAAGATTTTCAATATGTTCTTTGTGGTAGCTATTTTTGATCATTCAGGATCCAGCAGATTATCGTGGTTAGCGAAAACTCATGTCACTATGACTTTCCATTTAGGAGGAGCATCAACAAGAATATCAGGATGAGTGCCATGTTGGCCATACTGGATATGAGATCAGTTAGTGCCAATTAAACATCATAAGAAGTCTTCTCGTGAAAACCCAATTTTCATATGATTTTCCATCAACGAGGATTAGCGACAAGATTTTAAAGATGGTTACTAAGACAGCCATAGTGGATATCAGGTCGACACAATTTATATTTAAGGCCAGCAAGACATCATAAGAATTCTCCAATTAAAAACTCCATGTTGATAAGACTTTCCGCTTAAGCCGAGTATCGATAACATGGTTTCAAGAAGGATCCTGTAGCGGTCAAAATTACGTGAGATTGACACCCATTCTGGTTTAGATCCAACTAGACATCATAAGACTTGTCAGTGGAAATCTAATCATGATATGACCGTCTATTCAGGAGGAGTAAAGAAAACAAGATTTTCAAGATGGTTGCTGTGGCAGCTATAATGGATGTCCAAACAACACTATTTTCATTTAGGACCAACTCGATATTGTGATGAATGTGTGAATAAAGTTTCATGTCAATCCTCCAATTAGTTTCTTCGGAGTAGCGATAGCAAACCTGCGCTAAAGACAGACGAACAGACGACGAACAACGGAACATGCCATAAGCACTTGTGACCTATGACCAATGAAACTAAGAAACTAAAATAATGAATCTGATGAAGCACTCAATTTAAAGCAAATGCAATTCAAAACAATGCAATACTTGGTTTTCAATTTCAAATGCAAATATTTTCACACCTTTTCCTGAGGAGTTCGCCTCGTGCCATTTATGAAAAGATAACAAATGTATATGAATTTCTGCAATATAAAAGTATGAATTATGTACAGTTTACCAACTCTTCTTGACAATGAGAACTTCAAATTAATACTTTTTTTTTTCTAGGATGAATAAGTTTCATTACCGCAAATATTATCATCTTTGTACTAACTCAAGTAATAAATATTAAAAATATTAACGATCGCCAAGACGAACTGTAGACGTATGGAAATTAAACAAAAGAAGACTGAACAAACCTGTTGATTCATCAGCCGCCAGGATGCCTTTGCCAGGCAGCACAATGGCGTTGGCGATCTGGCGGAGTTCATCCTCCTGTTCTTTAGTGAGATATTTTGGGAACACGGGCATCTTGAATCTGAAACAAACGTTTTTAAAAGTGTTAAGCACAACCCTGTAATGTATCTGACCTGCAACAACTTCTAATATCGTTGTCGCCAATGGAAAAGAGACGCCTACATCTCAACAAGCAAACCCCTGTCAAACAACGAATTCTAAATATACGAGTTGATCTTTTTGATCGGAACTTACTGTGATTTTCATGGCACAGAGCGATTGACTTCATGATTCTCCTACCAAAAATCAATCTTTTATCTGGCACCATATAGCCGTTATTATTCTTTCGCGCCGTGAAACTCATACATTCATGCATGCATCCATATATATATATATATATATATATATATATATATATATATATATATATATATATATATACACACACCGTTACAGGACAAGAAGGGCATATTCTGAAATTTTAATACAGTTGGGTAGATGGAACACTCAAAATCCTATTAAAATCGAGATCTTGACATATCAGTAATATGACGGACACCGACAAGTGGTCATGTTCTGTTCACGCTTCTATTCACCAATTATATTGAAGCTTTCTCGCTTATGAAAGAGAAAAACTTCATTCGAGACTTACCGTTTCTAACCATAACTTTCCCAAATACGAAACATCACGCTTACTCTGATAGATTACTAAAAGTAAGTGGATAGGAAATTCCAAAGCGCGGCAGAATTTTAATCTGTATAGATGCCCTTCAGATTTACTTATCATAAATAACTCTTGAATTTAGTCAAGATTGGGAACATGCGAGTCTTCATTTGTTAATTAGTTTTTTGGGGTTTTTTTTAGGGCGCATCAACAAGTTACAGTTCATATCATCCGGAGGTAACTAAAGTAAGGCGTCTTGCTCAGAGATACACCAAAGCGTCATACACGGCCATGTCTGACAGGATATAAACCCATGTTCTTTAACTATTGGTCAGGCGCACCAATCACTGGACCACCAAGGTTCCCTACATTCGAAGTTCCAAAATAAGCATTAGCTATTCAAAAAACCTTAAAGCTCCGCTATATTCAATTCGGTTGTGTGTGTGTGTGTGTGTCTGTGTGTCTGTGTGTGTGTTTGGATTTTTAACATAGCTTTAATAATTTGAGTCATATCGCTACCATGTCTGCGATGTGGCAGTTTGTAGTGATGTGTAGCACTGGAGCATCATGCCGCAGACACGTGGCGTGCCCGACCCAGTCACTTTATCCTGACACCAGGCTGACCAGTCCTAACACGAAACTCTTAATGCTGAGAGCCAATCGAAGCAATTGTTAGTACCATTTTTATAAGTCTTTGGTATGACTCCGCCGGGGTTCGAACCCGCGACCTCCCGCATCCGAGAGGACGCTCTAACCACTTCGGCCACCAGAACGGTCCATTTGGAAAGAATAAACCTTTAAAAACAAAATAATGGCAGTCGGCAGGATAAGTAGGCCATGGAATCGATTTGAAAAGGGAATAAATAGGGCAAGAAATGCCTCTCTTGTGAAATATCAGTACACACATACAGTAGAACTTCGATTATCCGGCACCCGATTAACAGTCAGTCTCTGTTAACCGTCAGGGCATTGTACGTCAAAATATTTAATACAGGTACATATGATTTTTGATGACCCGGTCTATTGTTTAATACTTTTAATGTACATATTCTATTATCCGTCTATACACATATCCGTCATGGTCTCGGTCCCTCACCCTGACGGATAATCGAAGTTCTACTGTATTGGACTTTCAACAAGAACGTGTAGCAAGGTATGAGGAACCTACATTTTGTCTTATACATTATACATGCGCCTTTGGTGTGAAACAACTAGTGTAATGCCCATGGGCGCCTGCAGGATTTTTTGCGGGGGGGATGGGGGGTCAGGACTTTGTGC
>JAECUM010057829.1:0-19972 GCA_016617855.1 Megalonaias nervosa
CACACACACACACACACACACACACACACACACTGAAGAGCTCGTTAACCCGGACCCGTTTATCCGGAAACCGGAAACTTCCGGACATCTTTCAAAGGGAACGGAATTCCTAAACGTTAATTTGTTCCGTTAATTCAGAAATCCGTGTTCCGGATCCGGAATCAAGCTCGGTGACCAAAGTGTAAAATTACTATAAAACTTGCCTCTATGTACCGGAAATAATCTGTCCAAAATAAGAAAATTCGAAGAATCGTATGTAAATACATAGTCGGATAACACAGATTCATCTACCCAAATTTGTGGTGTGTCAATTTATCAATATCTGATTGGTCGAATTCTAGTGGCACGTTACAGTTATAAATTGATCACGTAATGATGTGTATAAACAATGTCTGTTTTGCTACTCGCCGATACTGGGAACAATTCATCCACACTTTTGACATAACATATTTTTATTAAATTATTTGTGTCATTAAGTCTCTTTGTTGTTTTCCAGTTGTATGTAACAATCACTTTTTGATTTCTGTACAAATAAATTTGCTTGATTTAAACTTTGGATAGTCTATGGCTTCATTTCAGAATAAAAAGCTACGTCAATTTATTGGCTCATTAGCTGTTATAACAGTTGTAAAATACGACTTATAAAAATCACACACACACACACACACACACACACACACACACACACACCTTTTTGCAGTAGCAACTGAGAAATTGGGACTGGGAAATACATTGCAAAAACCCATACTTATGGTATCTAACATAAATTAGGTCTTTAAAGTAAATATTGACAAAAAATTAATTTCCCTTATTTTCTTACATTGTCATGCTTAATAAAGAAAACAATATGTAACTCAACTTACACCAATTTATCCTTGCTGATCACAGTTCGGGCAAACTTTCCAAATCCCGTAGTAATACCATATACAACTGATAAATAAATATTAAAAATGCAGTGATTTAATGATTTAGCCATAACTGACAAATGTTCTTTTTTTTTTTACCTTATACACTTTTAAAAATTTGAATACATTTTCAATAACACTGTCATCTAGAAACGAGTTCAGTGGTGAATTTGATTTTAATGGGATGTTCAGCTTTTGACTCTCACGGCAATTCTTCGGTAACAAACATATAAGTCTCTTTTATACATAATTCTTTACAACAATATTGTCATTCCTTGAGAGATAACATTTACCAGGAATATATCAGAGAATATTGTAAACATTGTATTTATAAAAAGTAAATTTTTAAATGTATAGGTAAACATTTATATCATTGAAATAAAATAGTACGATAAAAGAACATTTATAGCAAAGATTGATATTTATGACACGTTCCTCTCATTTATATATCATGGTCAGTAACGGCCTTAGCAAAAGCTGGGCCGGATTTGGATCATTTTGGCGGGGCCCCCTGGATTTACGTGCGGGACTCCCTGTGAGCATTGCGTTTGGAAATAAACTTTTAAACAAATTTTATATGATATTTAACTTAATATTGTCTTCCATCTCTTTGAATTACTTTCTCTCTCTATATATATTTTTTAAAATTACTAACGCGCGGGGCCCCTATGAGCCCGTGGCCCGATTGAGCCGAATCGGTAAAATAGGCCTAAGGCCGGCCCTGATCATGGTCTGCCAACGATAAATCAAAGTCGATAACTCCTCTTAATCACATGCTCTTTACTGTGACAGATTTGTTACTGGGACATAATGACTAAAATGTACGCGGTCGATGTAACGAGCGCTGACTGTATCTGGTATTGGAATATAAAGCAGGAGCGCTGCTATAGCTTAATATAAGACAGGTTGAAAATGAACTTATTGGAACTCTGATGTTAAATTCAGCGTGCCGTCGGGTTGGTTCGAAATTTCTGGTGAGAACTGTTATTTATTGGTCAGATGGAAATCAGGTCTGTTTGATGTGGGACGATGACTTTAATTTAAAGGATCAGATTATATCTCAAGTAATTACATCAAATAATTAAATAATGATTATACTCGTTACTCATCAAAAGAAGTGCCATTAGTCGCCTTATAATAATATCAAATACTTAGTTCAAAGTCCGACACCTTGATTATTTTCGACTAAATCATCCACCAAATGTCGAGCTTTTAGAACATTCTGCTCTGCTTCAGAGGTCAGCTGAAACATGAAAGAGAAATACCTGACAGAGACTGATACATGCATTTTTATCATCTTAAATGTATCATGTCTGTTCATGTCATCCATGAACCCGCCATGATTTACTTTGCATTTAATAAACTCGTAAACTCCTGTCATTTTTTAATCGATTTAACTGTGAACTGCATTTTAATTCTTCTTACTATAAATGCATTTGACTTTGCCACAGAAAACATTAAACTAATTTACTTCATTAACCATATTCATGTTTTAATTATTTAAAATACGTTACGGAAATTTTCAAGTGGTTAAGACATGGAGCTGAACATGTAAAATTCATGACATTCTTCTCTTAATTTCGAAGATATTGATGTTTAAACTTACTAGATAATTCATCTGAAACGCGATCAGTTGTTTAAATGTCTACAATTTGTGCAGTTAATAAGATCAGTCCTTGCTGACATGTGATTGGTCAAATGTGAGGAGTGAAGGTAGGGTTAATTGACCTATTTATCATGCTCCACCTGCTCATCAACATTATAAATTCTTGAACACAGAGTTTTGTTCTCAAAATTTTCATATGTGTACTTTAGCAACACTGCGATATATATATATATATATATATATATATATATATATATATATATATATATATATATATATATATATATAGTATGTGTGTGTGCGTGTGTTGTGTTTGTACAGTGCTTATAGATTGTACGGGTCATTTGTAAAAATATATTATATAGCTAATATTTGTCCATGAATGTGGATTATATTTTAACATAATATTCATTCGCAAGCAATGGTATTTACTTGGATTTACGTTCAGGACATTGGTTTTCCACTTGGAAATTCTATGGTCTACCTGATTTCTGTCGTGTTGATGACTAAACTTGAAGCAAATGAACCTGACCTTGTTCACGAATTTGATGGAAATGTTCATCGAGAATGACCCACATCCTGGTCATCTTATTGTGTCTTAGTTTTTGTATATAAAATTGTTTGCATAAAAATTCTTCATTCCCATCTTAACATCAGTCTTTGCGGTATCATCAATTTTGCTTGTGTTCAGAGTAATTATTTATTCAAATTATTCATTGGAATTACAGAGTAGTCGTTAACTTTTGGACTAAAACATTATTCTGGGATTATTGAGGACTCATTCAAAGACATCCTGGATTATATTTTAGTGTTACATCAAGACTATCGATATATCGACACATTCAAGACAATTGGTAAATAAGCACATTCAGGATTGAAATTCTTTCGGAATACTCTATACTTCTGAACTTGTGATATAACTTTTATGATAATTTGCTATTTGTTTGACAATACTGTAAGTTCCTCTTAAATTTTCATTTTTATAACTTAGAGAATTAAATTATTTGTTAAATTTTACAAAACCTTTTGGTTTTGCTTTTTCTGTTACTTTGTTTAAGACCATAAAGTGCAAACAAGTGAAATTTGGTTAAAACGTGTACAAACAAATGCGAGATGGGTTTGTACATGTTATATATTTAGAAATGTCCAGATGTCAGCTAGAGCATGAACAAACAATAAGGGCATAAAACTGTGACGTGCGAGCCAATCGTCAGTTGCTTCGCAATCTAATTGAAAAGTCGTCAATACGGGAAATAATATTTCATTGACAGTTGTTTCAACATTTTGAATCACAGGTCAGGAAGAACAGTGAAGAATTGAGTACTCGAAGCTGGTAATATAGGAGACAGCAGTCTTGTATTTGAGAATTTGAGGGTGTTAATCGTGGTTTCACTGTTGAAATTGAGTTCTACGTGTCGACGTCAAGCAAACTGTGATCCAGTGTACAACGTATTTCAATTCAAAAATTATTTTGCCACAAGGTGCGTCATTACCTCAAATGGCGTTAGCATTTCTGAAAATTCAGTCGTTAACTTTACCGAAAGCTGTATTCAACACAGCTAATTTTGAAAGTGTTGGCATGTTAGAAGGCACCTTACATTCGCAGATTTTCAAAATGCAGTTTGTTAAATGGCATGTCAGTGAATATGACATTCTTACCGCAATCTTGTACATTCCTTTGCCAAGTCTGACCAATTCATCTGCGTTCAAAGAATTGCCATCAAGATGTATAAACTGTTACAAGAAGAAGAAAAGACATCAATATGCAACGGAGATTAAGCATCGTTATGGAACCACCAAGTCTTAAAGATATACGTAAAAAAAAAAATTCTTTCGTCATGGTTGAAAATGTAGGATATTAAAGTCAACTTATTTAATGAAATCGATAAGTGTTAAATCAAATAAAGCAAGAGTCCAAAATTAAAACAGTGTTTTATAATTATTGATAATTTTCCAACCTCAAAGTTACGAATTTGACTATCCATCAATATGTATATTTATTTCTTGAATACAAATTATGGCATGTTGTCGGAATCAGGCAACAAGCATGCCTACAAACACCCTCTCTTTCATAACGTACTTATCTACATAGTTTTATTGACCATTAAGTATATATACACTGTACTGAAATAGCACTGTAAAGTTGCTTTACCTCATTTGGTATCCGCACGCTGTCCTCTGGTCTTACGTGTTAAGGAAAGGTAAGTGTACGCTTCCTGTTATAAAGAAGATATTGTGAAAGAAAACAGAGGTTAGTTACTTTGAATTACGACTTTCAAATGGAGACAAGTCACTTTGATATAAGGCTTTCAAACAGAGGCTAGTCACTTTGAATTACGGGCTTCAAACAGAGGCTAGTCACATTGAATGACCAGCTTCAAACAGAGGCCCACTTTGAACTACGGCTTTCAAATGAAGACTAATCGCTTTGAAATAAAGCTTCAAACGGAGACTAGTCACTTTGAATTACCGACTTCAAACGGAGAGTAGCCACTTTCAATTACGGGCGTCAAACAGAGTCTAGTCGCTTTGAATTACGGGCTTCAAACGGAGACTACTCACTTTGAAATAAGGCTTTCAAACAGAGGCGGGTCACTTTGAATTACGGGCTTCAAAGTCCTGCATGACTTATACGCTGCTACCCCACCAACGTACTACATTTTATATAATTTTAGTCGCCATTAACTCCAAACTTTCATGAGAAACTTCAGTTTAATGATTATCAAAACTTCATGCACTCAACGGCATGATTTAAAAACAAATTGTGCTTAGACAAGAAAAATACTGATACATCAAAAAAGGACCAATAGATGACGCGAGTGAACTTCCATGAATAAGGGTTGCAACTGTTGTTTCCCATCCACTAAATTTTAGATGTTCGGAACGTTATTCTGGTGCGGGTGGTCAGAGTGCATTCATTAAAAACAAATATGGAATTGCTGAAAGTATAATATAGCTGCATAGCGTAATCTTATAATGAAAACATTTCGCATTCAAATTTGGTCTTCAGGATTTATATCAAAATTATAGAAAGATAAAATGGTACCCGAGTTCAGATTATAACATCTTTTAATCTATTATCAAAAAATGCGCATGCCAGACGCAGATGGGAAATCAGTTATATTACAAACCAAAACTGGGTTCTTGTGACCTAAAATCTATGGTTGGCCAATCTCAAACATACTGAGTGGTATTACGGAAATATTGGTCAACATCTTCTCGCTGCCAACTCTGGTTTCATGAGTAAGACGTGAAAATAGCCATGGGAGTGAAGAAGGTGCAGTTGCAAAATTAATTTCACAAATTGTGAGACGCAATTCTCTCGGTATGATTGCTGATACTATTCCTTTATTATATTTAGTATTATAGTTTTAGAGATGACAACAACTTTATTGATGCTGATATCATTGTACAGAGAAAAATAATTTCAAACCCAATCTAAATTGAATTTTACTTCATGTCCTGTATTTTTGTGCAGAATATGCTGTCAGGTTAAACACTGTCCATAAATGTATGACATGCTTTATAATTTTAAGGAATGAGAAGTTGAAAAATGTTCTATAATTTCATAAATTTTTCACTTTCAAAAGGGGTTTATTAAGTTGTCTCAGAAACTTATTAAAATGGTTGAGAAGAAAAGGAATTATTATTGATGAAAACTGATAAGTGTATAATTTTCCTAAAGCAAGAAAAAGGTTTCCTAGCATTACAATTGGCAAATCAAGTACAACTCTAATGGATCTTAAAATATTGATTTTACTTATACATCGAACAAATTTATACTGGACAGTCTTGTCTTCTTTACCTTGTTTATGACGAAAACGAATATTCTTCTTCTATACCATCTTAATTTAATAATAATAATAATAATAATAATAATAATAATAATAATAATATCTTTGTTAGAATATTTGCAATATCTTCGCTGATAATATTATCAAAATAGGCTGGACATGTGTTGGTCTCAGCCATTATTCCATCTTTATTATCAAGTAATAGATAGATAGAAGGCTTATCTTTACGTTATTATATTTTGAGAGAGAGAGAGAGAGAGAGAGAGAGAGAGAGAGAGAGAGAGAGAGAGAGGGGGGAAAGAGAGAGAGATTATAACGTTAACTTGCACTTGGTCATAAGTTGACATGACCCTTGCGATTCCGTTACACGACAAATGTTTTGCTTTATCTATGGCACTATAGCAGCGTTTAAAAAAACGATATACTAATAGAACACATTACTGTGTATTAAAATCATTTCATCGCATCGGCGACAGAAACGGCCCTAGGATGTGCAGGGCCCCAAGCCAAAAAAAAAAAAAAAATAATAAAAAAAAATAAACTGCATTGCGGAGTTGATTTCCGTCAGCAGCGCGGGGCCCCTGAAAGCGCGGGGCCGAAGGCGGTTGCCTCGTTCGCCTTGCCCTAGGGCCGGGCCTGATCGGCGACTTCAGCAGTCTTGCTGTTATCGCATAAATTTATGTAAAATTATCAACATACACTCTCACGAGGCCTATCAGGCATTTTGCACCTTTGATTACTGGTACGATGATTCATGTGACCGTACTACGAGTAGTCAAGCTCCATTTTTACAAGAGGAAACCCTTCTGCGCGTCGAAGTTCTTCATCGCAAACCACAGTACACATAGCCATGGGTGAAGAAGCGTAGCGGATTGTCGCCAGTGGCATACGACGATAGTCGAAATGCTACCTTCTCTAAACATTTCTTTTCTGCTTTCGGTATTGAACACAAGATTATTTTCACGAGTTTTTCGACACTATAAAACTAGAGTAGAATACAAATGCAAATTAAAATTTATGGAAAATTGTGAAATAGTGGTCCTTTAAACAGAGGCAGCAAAATTAAACGACACTGTAATGAACACTGCCTCCCTGATAGCGATAGTAGAATACTTCTCTCATTCATTACAATTTAAGCGTTTATTTTCTATTCAAAATAAATAAATTAAAAAAAAAACAAAACATTTTTTAAACAATAATTTACTAACTCAGTCTGATTAACTGATTATTGCACGAGCTCAGTATGGTTAAAATTGAGATCTACTTATCGATAACACGAGGTGGCTCAGATCAGAGGAAACTGACTAGAAAGTACATGAATGTCACTTCTACTGCGATCACTATGACCTAATTTTACCCACAGTTATTAGTACCTGCAAGGACAAGACACCATTTAGCGAGAACTCGATGGAACTGGTTTGCAGGCACATGTGATTTGGCACATGCAACGGGTACAAAGAAGCCCGTTATATCTACGCACCTTAGAGTTTCAGACGTCTAAATTATAGGAGGATAAATCTAGCAACAGTAGCTAAGAGATTGTCCAATACGTAAATGAAATATAGTTTCAAATATATGGTACATTAAAGTATTTGTCCGAGTTTCCTCTGACCTTTCCCATGCCGATATCTGCATTGTTAATCGAGGGTACAAGGTCAGGGCACATCCACTATTGATAATTCGCCAAAATTACTCTATATAGACATTATGTAGTCGCTTTAAACAGAGGTCAACAAAATTAAGCGACATTGTATTGAATTCTACCTGCCCGATATCGATAAGTAGGATATTTATCTTTTCATTCATAACAATTAACCCCAGTGTAAATAAAATCGAGAACTCCTTATCAATAAACGGGGTCGGAAAGGTTAGAGGATTATCGGGCTAGAAAAGTACACAGATGTAACTTACACATAGACTCTGGTAATTTTAACGCCATTTGTTCAGCAGACGATAGGCTTTACATGGCGGACAGTATATTTGGTAGAGGAAAAACCATTGAAGAACCACTGACCCACGGGAAGCTACGGGCGAGTTTTCTCACATATCCACGTTGGTTGAGCCAGGACTCGAACTTGAGATGTATGAGTGATCTGTAAAGGCGAGCGCATTAGACCACTCTTTGTATGTAGTTAGAAAGTAGCAAAGTAAGAAGCCGTGAAAGAAATCGTGCTCAGGATGAATACATTTTAAGTAAATACAAATTTTGCTAAAGATGAAGTTGTTTCCATTCAAAATTGAGTGGCCTTCATATAATTTATGATACATTTACATCAGAGAATGTATCATCGATACAAAAAGTAAAATATACATAAGAGAGGACTACCGTTAATGGTACAATATTCTCGTACTCCATGTTGAATAGTCCTCTGGACCCAATCATATATATATATATATATATATATATATATATATATATATATATATATATATATATCGTTTTTCTTCGTGCATTCTGTACGACCGTGACTTTTGAACTGTTTAGGACAAAATCAGTAAGATTCTTTCTTATCCCAAGTGAAAACTGTTCGCAAAGTTTGGTAACTGTAGATGCTGGAAAACTCAATTTATCGTGCGGACATCATCATGACATGGTGGGAGTACAATACAAATTAACCGCATCAGCTCAGAGAATGTCTCATAGGTGCAAATGTATTAAACATACGAGAGGCCCGCCATTTCATTTCGTGGAGGGGAGGGGTTGGGATTTAGAAAAAAAAATATTCTCGCTCTCAGATAGCTTGAAAAAAACCCAACTAGTATTGCTCTGATATATAGCCAAACGAAATCAATGATATTAGTTAAAAAACAAATTCACTTTACATATATGGACATAGTATACACGCAGGCAGGCAAGCAGGCAGGCAAAATCTTCATCAGCGTTTAATAATCGTGCTTCTGATCCAGGGAGCTAAATAAATGTTCTTTCAGTTGAAAAGAAAATATTAAAATCGTAAGACCAAAATTTCGCGGTTTGGGTCGTTTTAATTAACAAGTGCCATGTTTTTAACATGGATATATCTTTTCTGTTACTATTCCTCAAAATGTACTTATTTGAAAATTGTTACCAATGATTTGAAGGCTGATTTGGGGGCTTTAAAGAGAGAGAGAGAGAGAGAGAGAGAGAGAGTCTAAAATGTGAAAATAAAGAGATAAGATCAAGACAAAGGAGAGATAACTGGAAAAACGTGAAGAACATTCTCGCCGAAACAATTTGCTTTTTCTTTGGCAAGTCCAAGATTATGTCAGAGACGCAAGTGTCACCAACCCATAATTATCAAATTTAATAACATTAAGGAAGAGGAAAACGCGCCCTGAAAAGCCCGGAACAATTGTTCACTGGCGAAACATACATGATGGCACAGGAGCAGGGCAATGAACTGTGGTAGATGAAAATTCTCAGGACGTCAGCAGAGGCCAATCTACCTCTGATAAGGAAATCTCAGATGCACCAAACACATTAAAGAAACGCGCCGATACAGCGATAGCATTGCAACAACAGATGCACGTAACAGAAGGGTAAAGAAACAGTAGCTCGAAGTATACATCTGTTACGGGTATCTTTTATTATCAAAGGAAATTGGGGTACTTCAGTTGTGAAGATGACTTTAAAATATTTGATACTAAGGTAAACCTTTATGATACTATGGTTCTGAAATTCGGGGACATACATGTTCAGAATGTATTGTAAGTGTATATGTTACATGGGCATCACATGCGAGCAGGCCCTGCCCTAGAATGTGCGGGGCCCAAGGCAGCAAGCGATGTGCGCGGGGCCCCAAGCAAAAAAAAAAAAAAATTGCATTGCGGGTGAAGCGCGGGGCCCAAGGCGGTTGCCTCGTTCGCCTTGCCCTAAGGCCGGGCCTGCATGCGAGGCATTTATTATTTAGCCACAGTATTGGCTTTGTATGAATATCGCAAGATGTTTGAAATGTTAGTGTATTTGTAACAGCATTCGTTCACAGAATGAAGGACTGTACTAGTCAAAACTGGCATGAAAAAAGCACGCAGTCGTCAAAATGTAGGTATTATACAAATTATAAAACATTAAATGTTGAGAAGTATCTTCCATAGGATTGCCTATTTATTGCCGTAAAGCTCTTTCGAGATTCAGCTGTTTTAGTCGGAAAATTTTTATCGAGATTAGTATACAGGATGGTGAAACTACTTTTCTATCGTTTGTGTAATTTTTGTTATCGCAGCAATTTTGAATTCGTAGACGATTAATGGCATGCACTTTTCATTTGTAAACATTATCAAAATTTAAGAGAAAATTACTTAAACCTCGGTATATTAATCCATCTCTAGAAAACTTGTATGGCTTGTATTCCAATACAAAATCCTTTTGTTATTCACAGAGTTGTATTATTTATATATCAATTACTGCGTCGACAAAAATACAATATTTAATATAAACACAATATGTATACGCGCGATTCAGGCGATAAATTCTGTCTTTGCATATATTATTGTATTATGGGCCAGTGGCTTAGATTACCAGTTAAGAATCTTGAATCTTGAAGTGTACGAATTAATCCTAACACGGAGAGCATATGCTCAGTCTGATCTTAACATGGCACAGTAAATGTCCCAAAGTCTCTTTTAATGACATTTGACATTTTCATCATCTTTGACCTCTCAAAAAAAAAATGGAATGTAATTTGTTACATTTTCAAGGATACATTTTTTCCTCCAGGTAGACTGGCTCTGCTGGCCCCGTAACTGGACTAGACATGTCACTGTCCAAAACTGAAATACAGAATCAGACCAACAAAACTGTATAATGCGTCTAGTCTATAGTTAGTTACTTCCATTTGCTGAGGTTTGTTTTAATTGCATTCGCGATCAGTCAGTCGTAAGCGAAAAATTAAACATTCGTAAACTTTTTTTTTTTTTTTTTGTTCTTGTTCCTGTTCTTCTTGTTCTTGTTGTTTTTCTTCCTCTTCTTCTTCTCCTTCTTTTTATTATTAATAGCGAAATTAAAATAGAGCGTTATTACCAGAAATATTATGAACGAAACTTAGCGCGAAAAATAACCAAATCATAATAATAACAACAATAACAACACCTATCCGAAAGAAAGAAGGAAAGAAAGAAAGAAAGAAAGAAAAAAAAAAGAAAACATGATGTGTATCTAACTAGCTGGAGCTGAAGTAAGCAAGATTGTCACAATACACGATATAGGAAATGTTATTAATTTGTACTTCTATTAATGGTATGAAAATCTAATGGGATTATGATGTTTGGACTACGTCGTCATCGTGAACAGTGCATGACTAGATAAATACTAATTGACAAAGCCCTGATTAATGTATCTGAGATAATCACACAACAATTTGTTTCACGCAAACAAAAAGGGGTATAGAATGTTTAGTTACTTAAACATATTTCACTTAAAGAACCAGTACGGTGAGAACGTTTTCTAGCTCACCTTTAATTAAATGCTGAGCAAGGCGAAATTCAGTAATCTGGTATTTGACTTGACTGGAAATTGTTTGCGCATATTTAATTGACAGGCAAAGAACATTAGAATATATTGGTGAGGGTTAAGAATGGGAACTGATTTTAAGAACTGATTTTAAGTATTCCTTCTTTTTCTTCTTGGTAATATTGTACGACTCGCTGATGGGTTGAAGAGTATGTTTAAAAATGGATTTTCCAACTGACATTCGAACCAAAGTAGAAGTTAAGACAAGAAATCGAAATGTGTTTTAGTAGTATTTAAGTATATTTCAAGTTTCTTCTGAAATCTGCGACATGACTGCAATTTGTGTTAGTCGTGATACATGATAAATATTACCTATGTAATTTATCTTTGTCATGACAAATGAAATTGCCGGGCCAATTGGATCTGAATCAATCTTACCAACAGTGACGAAGTCATTGTCATCTAAAAGATCCTTAATCAAATCATCAGGGTCCAGTATCGCCCCTCCTCTGGCTTTCCTCACTTCAAATACCTTTGCATCCACTCGTTTGTCAAAATGCTTTGCTTTGGAGTAGCGGCGTAAAGCTTCCTCCCCCAACCAGCAGATATTTTCATTGCCCTTACAGGGTATGGCGACCCAATCTCCCCTTATGCGCACGGAAAACTTCATGGCACCGGCGTCCAAAAGAACATACACAGTTTGTCGCTGTTCAAGATCTACAAAGGCATATATTGTACGGGTCTCACTGAGACTTTATAGTGCTTATCTCATCTTCTTGGAGAACTGTACTTGGATAGAGGCTATCCAAGCACAGTACAATATGTCCTCCTTCGTAAATCCTGTCTGAAACCGTGATAAGCTTTCTAAGGTAAAAAGTTCAGGCAAACACGATTTCAAGGACATGGCAAATGTACATACATTTCGGCTTAGGGAAACCATTAGCATTCAACCAATAAGCACCATTGTTCAATGTACTACTACACTAAGTGAATTCCTTATAATAATTATATTTTAAAAAATTCACCATAGGTTATGCTGCATTTTTTTTCGAAAAAGCTACATGTTTTATTATATGACCGACATGTTTAATGTAAGTGACTTTTCCGGAACGGGTCAATTCAGCTTTCAAGCTTTGCTATACTATTAAAAAACCCATAAATAGTTTATTTTCTGTTTAAACTTTTATATTCATTTCTTTCCAATACAAGTAAATTAAGGTTTAAGTAGATATTGTGGTCGTTATGACATGTATCTGGACTGTATGACTTCAAATGAACACAACAGAAAATATACATTGCATTTCATTCATCCGATAGACGCACATAGATTACATAATGATTATTTGAAATTAGTGCAAATATTTAACCAACTGTCCTGCAGTAACAAAGTTTGTTTAGTTTCCAAATCTTAAACAAAAAATATTTCCTAGGTCACAAATATTTGCAGTTAGTTTTTTAATGATCCCTTAAGGTTTATCGTACTATTTTGCTCGTTACATTATGTTTAATTTAAAGGTCAGCACAGCAAATAATCAGATTACAGTATTGTAATTACAAGAAAAAGGTACAAATACATAATAAACTTCCACTGGAACAAACAAGCTACAAAGTTCAAAATATTTCAATGCTATTTTGAAGTAAACCCAATAAATGTACTTAAAATTCAGGCAATAACACAAATTTCGTTTGTGTACAATTTAGCGACCATCTTGAACGTTGATAATGGCCTCGATCACCATTCATACATGAATGGCTGGTCGAGTTCTTTAATGATTGTCAAAAGAACTCGTAAGCAAGTAGTGACTTGTTTCAGGTCCGTCACACCACCTTCCAGAACGAATGAATGAACACCTCACATCCCTGCGGGTGTGTCCGCAACAAAATGTAGTTGTATGCCTTTTCTTGTTGTTCACAATCATATTTGCAAATTGATAAGTTGATTGTTTTCTTTCTTAGTTCCTATTTTTATTCACATTGATTAAATCAATATAAAACCCACTTATGATTTAAACATGAAAGATGGTTTTTATGAAAAAATATAGCACTACAAACACGGTTAGCTTCTTGTACACTGAAAGCTCAGGCATTCGCGTACTGGCGTATGGAACTTAGCGTGTAACAGAAAATAAGCGAAATGACGAACCAATAAGAGGTAATTAAATTAATATATTACAGTTGATCTGAGTAATTATTCTGCTGTCATTAACATTGCTACCGACCATAAAATTCTCTCTCTCTCTCTCTCTCTCTCTCTCTCTCTGGATGGTTTGACTTAGCTTTATCATCATTCATAGGTCCAAAGACATCGTCGTATGACACAAGCGAAAATCCCCAACGCTCGTATTTCATGGAGTTTCGCCCGTATCTTGTTACGGTTGTCAGGAGAGAGAGAGAGAGAGAGAGAGAGAGAGAGAGAGACCTTATGAACATTTTCATATTTAATTAATAATAATCTAGTTTTAGAACATTATAATAGGTTTAAGAAATAATAACAAAAAAGCATTAAATACGTTGCAGTATGTGTGCCTCGTAACCGACAAATTTTACGTATAGTGTCGACAGGCTATTGCAACTATGTATCATTGAAGTTATAAACACTGTAGATAGATCCCAAGGAAAAAGTAAACATACCGTTACGACGAACCATATTCTTGTAGGTTACCTGATGCAAGTTCAGTTTTAATGTTTTCGTCCAGCCCAAATTATTTTTCTTTCGCTCCAGATTTCTACATATTTTATCCCTTATGCATGAGAGGGGACAGGGATACGGAAAACATCAAGGATTGCGATGACATTGTGCACCATATTAAATTCAGTTAGAAAACGGGAACTATTAATACTTTCTGTCGTTATTTTCATACGTCATTATTGATTAATGAGTGGAAATTCATCATTGATCTATAGGCATGCAGTTGAAAGAATGTTTATATATTCGTATTATTGTGCCATGGGCGGATGACAATTTGATATACTAATAGTACTGGTATATCAATTTGCTTTATACCAACACTTTAAAAGTCATGTTATATATAAACACAATATATATAGTAGCTGGAGACAATAATTCATTAATTGATAATGACTGTTATTCGACACAAATTATTAGAGAACTAAAATCGACATGACTTCTCTCTTCAAAATAATTTTTTCTTCTTCTTCAAATTAGTGCTTAGAATCTCGACCTCATCCAAACACTGAAAGATGAATATTTACGTTTCACACACCAAGTTTTTCTTATTTGATATCATTAATTTAGCATCAACAGCAAAAATATCTAACGAGTCTATAGCGCAATGTCTCGTTATCTCTGTGACGTATACTGTTCATGTATGGTCACATAACACTCCTTACAAAGCACAGACGTATTTGGACATTATTTATAAAACAGTTGTCCTGGTGAACTAAACTCAGTTTAACCACATCCGTTTAGGTACGTCTACTTAGATATTAATATTTTTACCTTATGGTCTGTGTATTCAACGGGGTATGTACCTTCTGTCACGGGGTATGTACCTTCTGTCAGACAAAACGACTATGTCCTTCTTTTAAAACAAATTATGTTGGTACATCCATATGTGAGGATGTACGTTTGCTTGTTGGTGTGTGTATATATATATATATATATATATATATATATATATATATATATATATATATATATATATATATATATATATATATATATATATATATATATATATATATATATTTATTTATTTATTTACGTATATGTAATTAAATTGCTTGTGTGTTAGTTTAAAAAAAAAATATTTTATTTTTGTTTCATTACATTTTATTGAAATGATTATTTTCACGGGATTCGATATTTTTTTTCAAGTAAATTTCTGTTTGTATAGAACGCAAAAGGTGTTACATTAGCATTATTTTTAGCTCACCCTGGTTCATAGATTTGTAAACATCGAGTGTTAACGATTGGCTATTTCCAAGGTCATTTCGGCCAGCGTGTTAACTGGATTGTAAACAGCCTTTCTATTTTATATATTTTCAGTGTAAGAATTTGGTACTTAGGGCTATTCTTGCATACGTGACAAATGGCATTTTATTTTATTGCGATGTTCAAATGAGTAAATCACGCAGCCTATCACGTGGAGTACCATGTGACCTAAAATCGAGGCTTAAAACAGCCAATTGGTATTAAATTTATTAAGTTGCATTTTAAACCTTGAGGGCTTAAGAGGTTTTTTTAATTGTTGTTGCCAGTTTGAAGTTCTTTTGGTTTTGGAATTTAATAATTTATTCTCTTGAAAAGAAAACAAGAGTATTTTTTTATAAAAAGTTCTGGGAGAAAGAAATTCAGTGGAAATTTATTCTGGAGTTATACGGAAACATAAACTGTGATTCAATCGAGGATCTGTTACCACCAGTACAACGGTCTCACCTGACGTCATCGCCTCCATATTGGAATTTCATCGAGATTGGAACTCGGATTTTATTAGAACTATTTAGTGATAGGACTTTTATTTTTCAATCTTAGGATTAAATTTTGGATTATATTCATAAACCGTAAGTCCTATTTCCAATTTTTACATTGTTTTCCAGGGAAATAAATTATTTTGTTAAAATATACAAAGTTTGTTGGCTTCACTCTTTTCTCTTGTTATTTTTGTACGAACCTACACGTAACTATATATATATATATATATATATATATATATATATATATATATATATATATATATATATATATATATATATGTGTGTGTGTGTGTGTGTGTGTGTGTGTGTGTGTTTAATTTAAAGAAACACAGCAATCTCTTGGTCGTTAGCATAACACATCATATAAAATCAAAATATTTTATGCTGACACTTACCCAGTATTAAATAAAGTTAATTGTTTAGTGCATACTTAACACTCCATCAAAAAGGTTAAAGTTATGACAAATTTAATGTATATCTGAAATATAATGGCAGTTAGATAGGTCACGGACACTAGATCTGAAAGTCTGTCAATATGCAAGTGTGCCAGTATATCACCCGATGTTCACACCATTGCTAGCTACTGTCGTTGGCCCAGATGCAGATGTATTGGAATGTGTAAGGGTTTGAATGACCTATGGCAAGACATTAAATTAACATTGGACATTAACTTGAACTAAGCCGGTAAATACATTCTGAAAAGTTGAAAACAGTTCAATACTTTTTCAGCAAATTATGTACACCATACCGTAAGCCACCAGTCCTCGTTGTAAAGATCATATGGGGTAGTACTTTCTGATGGATTAGTCCTTCTGTGCTAGGATTTTGTTATCTCTCTCTATTTCTCTCTCTCTCTCTCTCTCTCTCTCTCTCTCTCTCTCTCTCTCTCTCTCTCTCTCTCTCTCTCTCTCTCTCTCTCTCTCTCTCTCACAATGCAAGCAATTAGTTTATTTCTTCGTTGTACGTGATGTTTCTTCTTTCTTTCCATTGCACTTATCTCTATAACATTACTTAGCTTGAACACTTTTATCACTCGATTATACGAGTATTTTTCACCTGTATATGGCTACAATAATTTTCTCGCAATCAGAGTTGTAGCTACGAAAGAGCATTAGGGCCATGTGGATTGATTTATCCAGTCGAAAGTAACATGTTGAAATATCGAGTTCTTATCTTGAAATTTTGACTTAGTAACTAGAAAATTCGTCTTTGTAAGGGTGCAAAATTTTGTAGAATATTTCACAGTACATTCCTTAGTGGTCAGGGTGACATGTAAACATTAAGTTTGACGTATGGGTGAGCCTGCCGATAAACTTGGTAACTATAGACAATTAACATTTCCTGTTTGGGGCATGAATGGAATTTTAATTATGACTCGCTCGGTTAACATTTAGGAACAGATACAGGTCAGTGTTAACCCAAGTTCAATAGTGGTAAAAGCGACGAAAGTTGAGACGAATCAGGAACCTCGGGGCCATTTAAAACAGGTGTCGTAAAATGATATTTTCCAGAATAATTATTAATAAAGGCGGACTAGAGAGGATTATTCTAACATTTCGACGGGAGTGATACAGATTTTTAGCGGGTAAAGTAGCTATCCTGATTGGCTAAGCTAAACAATGGTGCGTGTGTGTTCCCAGTTGGAACTCAGGGTTTTAAAATAATTTGCCTAGCAAAATTAGTCAGTTCAACTTTTTCTGACAAAAGGGGGAGGAGTCTGAGGGGTTCCAAGATCAGTAGAAAGTATCCGTCTCGTTAAATAATTAGTTCAAGGGACAAGGTGGTCTGGAAATTTTAGAGATCCTTTTCCAGAGAAGGACAGAGGGAATTCTCTGATGATAAGCGACCGAGAGCTCGGGTAAGATTTAAGGTTAGTCTCAATTGCATGCAATCTATATTCATTGATGCAAGTTTGTAACTAATTGTTAAATTTATTCATTTTAAATTCATACTTCAAAACTGTCCTTGGGTTAAGAAATACTTGTGCATGTTGTCTGATTTATGTATTGTAAGGATATCATATGATATTACGTTATATGAATGAGTTCGGATTCAGTTGTTTTGTATGTAATAAAAATCATGTAGTGTAAGATTTCATGTATTTCTTTTGAAACAAATTGTGTGAATATGTAAGTTATCTGTCTTGAATGATTTGTATCACTTATGCTGAGGATTGGCTTTTTCTATATCGAGAATTGTATGTCAACGAATCGCTAATTAGCAAAGTAAGTCCATTAATTCGTGTGCAATTAAGTTGTGAATCATTAATTCGTGTGCAATTAAGTTGTGAATCTAGGGAGTGTGCCCACTGGTATAGCTCAGCTTGTAAATTTATTGCCACAGCGTGGCAGTAACGGTCTCTGAGAGGTTTAATTATATTATGTTCTCAGCTGAGAATGCAAGTATCCGTTAACAAGACATTGATTTATGATATTATGGTTTTGAGTGTGTATTAGGTACGAAATGACCTTAGCTAGTTCAGCTGAGTTCGATAGACGATATCTGACGCAAGAGAGGGGGAATATTTGTTGATCCCATGAGAAGGACAAACCTGGCATGTATTTAGGTTGGGTACTATATGTTTATTTTGAAGGAAAGAAAAAATAGCTTTACACACACCTGTATTGCACAGTGGGAAAAAGAGTAGTCTGCAATCAAGAGGTTGATGGCCCGAAGACGCGAGAGAGAGAGAGAGAGAGAGAGAGAGAGAGAGAGAGAGAGAGAGAGAGAGAGAGAGAGAGAGAGAGAGAGAGAGACAGAGACAGACAGAGACAGAGAGAGAGAGAGAGAGAGTTGGGAGGACGCGGACCTATCACCAGCAGTGATTTGGAAAAGACCCGGAAGCACCAGGTGATGCTGTCATGCCGGTAATTCGCGTTCGATCAGTCATTCGATCATACGATGACATTTGTTATCTCAGTAAAACAGAACAGCTAATTAAATATCGCATTAATTTGGAAAGGGAATCATTCACATGTCACTTTCGATTTCATTTTGTTTATGTAATTGATGAAATTGTTCTATTTACATTCGTTGGATCGTGTTATTCTATTCTAAATACCTGCTTAGATCTCTGTTATTCCATCCGTTAATTTCATGTTTTTGTTGTTTTTTTTATTGATTACTCGATTCGGGCAAGAAGGCTGTGGTTGTTCTTCTCAGAAACCATATGGAGTGATGGTAGATCACACATTTTAACCACATCCTGACATCTTTAGTCTGTTGAGTTACGATAAGACGAAATATGACATAACAAGAGTGCGAATATTGTTCGACGACAGAAAAGAAAACCCTGACAAATATTTTAGTCGCGTTTTATTTATTTATTTATTTTTTTTCGAAAGAAAAAGGTAGCTCCATATGTGCACCAAACAGTGGGGAAAGAGAACAGACAGCCAAGTTACGGTTAATAGCTGTAAGAGGCTGGAGAGATAGAGATTAGGAAAAGGAATACGGCGACTCTTACCTGTCACCGACATTGAATTTGAGAGGACCAGAAGCAACCAGGTTATTCTGGCATGCTGATCAAATGAGTTCGGTCATTCATTAGATTCTCTGATGAAATTTGTTTTATCAGTATAACAAATGGGTAACTGCAGTTCGTATAAATATTGTAATTATATTTCGAAGAGAAAGTATCATTTAAATGTCATGTTTAATTTCATCTTGTTTATGTAATTGATTAAACTGTTATATTTTATATCCGGAGGCTCGTGTTATTCTATTCAATATCTCTGCTGAGACCTCTGTTATTCCATCCATTAGTTTCATATTTCATGTTACTATTTTTAATCGATGCGGG
>JAECUM010057833.1:0-25254 GCA_016617855.1 Megalonaias nervosa
AAAACAAAGGATAAATATATACTGTTTTATAAAAAAAAAGTTTTTAGTGAAGGTTAAGGTTTATCTCGCATATCTTGGAGCTTCAGCGAGAAATAAAAAACATTGTATTGATTGTATCGTAGAAATTGATTGAAAATATTAGCCCATCAAAATAATTCAATGTATGATAACTAAACTATTCAAAATGGTCGAGGATACTGTTTATCTGTTCGCCTTTTTGTGTCCTCTCTGTTTGTAAATAAGTACAAAGAAGCAAACGAATGAACATGATATTCGCAACGTCAACAACAAACGTGAGAGACGCAGAAACATAGAAACAAAACCCTTGCGCATTCATTCACAATATGACTCTAAATTTCAGATAGAGATCTGTAAATTCAACAACGATGGAAACAATCAGAGCAATGCAAAAATTCTCTGCAAAAAGTGTCATCACCACCCCACCCACCCACCCCCCACACATCAGTAGTGTATTGGGGTACTATAGCCCTCATCATGCCAAAGAAGGAAAATCAGCCTGGGGCATTATGGTCCCACGATTTATAGGCCCAAAACCACTGCCTGGGGCACTATAGCCCCAATGGAAATTTTGTATAGCGACTAGCACACGCTGGCCCTGTATAGCGCCAAGAGTACTGGAACAGGTAGGGTGACGTCACGGTACTGGTCATTGGCAACAATGTAGCAAGGTAGTACTGTGACGTCATGCCACCTGTGTCATTTCTATAGACAAACACAAATCAGTCGCGTTCGTGTCAGTGAATAGTAGAGTAGGGTTTTAAATATTTTTAGGCAAGAAAGAATAAATCTTTTCGAGGCATATGAAGTGGCCCTGAAAAGGGTCTTTGTCTTCTTCTTCTATTGTCTCCACTTCTTCCACCACGTTCTCACTTTTTCAATAATTCCTTTCTTCTTCTTCTTTCCTTCGTCTGGAATCCAGTCAGGATGTCCCAGAGCTCTAAACTTTTCCTGTACCTTTATCCAGTTCCTGTTCAGTCTCTCAAACTCTTCTTTTCTCTTTATGTTTTCTTTGTCCTTTCTTTCTTTTGTCCAGGTCTCTTTAATCTTTTTCACTTCTTCTTCCATCACATTTTTCATCTTGTCTTCGGCTTTCTTTAACTGGTCTAAGCCCCACTTGACAAAAGACCACTCTGTGCAATTAAATGTATCTTGCAAGAAGCTCCTCACTTTGATGACAAGATCAAGGGCTTCCTTCAATGTCCCCACTCTTACATACTTAGGCTTTATGAATCCTCTTAATTTTTCCACCTCCTCTTCTATCATTCCGGCCACCTGATCCCTGACTACCTTGAGGCTATTGACTTTACTGGTCACAAAGTCTTTCGAGACTGGATAGCTCCATTCTTTTTCAAGCCTTTCCACCACGTAGGCTGCATCCATCATCCAGAAATAACTATGCCTTAATTCATTAAACGAATTCATTTTTTCTTTTGAAGTTGTTGACTAGTCAACGTGGGTAGCCAGACTGACTAGCGTTCCGCGTTATATACGTCAAGCACGGACGTGAACGAAAACATCCCTTGCACTCACTTCACATAGGATATACTATCCTCACCAACGAACGAGAAAGCATAAAACACACATAGATATATACTATCCTCACTAACGAACGAGCAAGCATAAAACACACAAATATACTATCCTCAATAACGAACGAGCAAGCATAATACACACAAATATACTATCCTCACCAACGAACCATCAAGCATAAAACACACACCTATTTACTATCCTCACCAACGAACGAGCAAGCATAAAACACACAAATATACTATCCTCACTAACGAACGAGCAAGCATAAAACACACAAATATACTAACCTCACCAACGAACCATCAAGCATAAAACACACACCTATTTACTATCCTCACCAACGAACGAGCAAGCATAAAACACACACACACACATATATACTATCATCACTAACGTACGAGAACGCATAAAACATAAACACCTATTTACTATTCACACCAACGAACGCGCATGCAAATACAAACACACACACACACACACACACACACACACACACACACACACACACACATCAGTAAAGGAGTGAGTGTTTATAGTCACACTACTCTACATTCACACGAATTGGCAAATTGAATAGCCTCTCTTTTCTAGAGATCTGGCTAGCCCTGAGAAGGGCTGTTTTTTAGAACTCCAAATACACCTAGCTAATGGTGACACCTTCCTGGCCTGGCACCACACACGCAACGTCTGTTCCAGTCCTGCTCCCAATTGATGCGTGTGGTTGGGAGCGCAGAGGGAGGTTGATTGGCTTCACTATCCTACTCCTCTGTTTGTGGAATAGTGAATACTTGTTGTTCCCTCTGACCTCTGTGCCAGACCCGGGGATGATGATGATGATGATCTGGTCTCTTTGCCTCCTCTGCACGCTGTACTGGTTGTGGCTGTCTTTGTTGTGGTGCTGCTACTGTCTGTGGAAGTGTCCTCATCTCTGGCTTCACCTCATACTGAGGTCTCATGAAGAGGTGAGGCAGGATCCTTTCCTCCTTCTCCTTTTCTTTCTTTTTCTTCTCCTCCTCTTCTATCCTGTCTTTCTACGCTATGGCCTCCCTAGCCAGTTCGTCTTAAAGACGCCTGGCATACTCCAGATGCATTTGGAGCTCCAACAATTTTGCTAATCTGCTACTCATTTTTAATGTTGACGAGTCAACAATGGTAGCCAGACTGACAATTGTGCCGCTTTATATTTCTGGAGCACGGACGTGAAGGTAAACATCCATTGACACCCAAACTTACCATCACATCAAACGTGCGGACCTAAAAGAAGCACTCACGTTGACTTTGTTACTTTTTTACTTACAAACACAGACATCCACGATTGGACAAGACAGAGAAAACAAAGGGTGGATTTTGTTTTTACTGACAAAAGAAACGAAGTGCTTATAGACACACTTCTATTTATTTTTTAAAATTTTAAAAGTTTTGGCAAATTGAATTAGTCTCTCTTTTCGAGAGTATTGGGGTAGCCCTGAAAAGGGCTGTTTTTATGTTGTTTTTTTTTTTTTTGGTAACGGGAGTGATGGCAATCATTTTTTACTGTCTAAGATTGCGTCCCCGTCTGGCGGCAGGCATTCCTATACGATACGGTCTGCTTCTGCGGAAAGAGAAAGAGAATTCTTTGGTGTCCACACGGCATTCCACAAAACCTCTCTCTGGATCTTGCTGCTGC
This sequence comes from Megalonaias nervosa, assembly GCA_016617855.1. Lineage (NCBI taxonomy): Eukaryota > Metazoa > Mollusca > Bivalvia > Unionida > Unionidae > Megalonaias > Megalonaias nervosa. Next base: position 3,221 of record JAECUM010057833.1, read on the forward strand.
TGATGATGATGTTGTTGCTGCTGTTGTTCTTCTCTCTGCTTCTTCTGAAGTCTGTACTTCTCAGTCCATTCTTCTTGTTCTTTCTTAATTTCCTCTCTGAAGACCTCTTCTATTAGGTCTTGGGCTATGGATAACATCCCGACATTCTCTATCTCTTCAGGCTTCGGTATCAGGTTTAGCCTGACACGATGTAAACTGACGTAAGCTTTGTTCAGCTGGGCTAGTCTGGAAGGCATGTTCATAGGTAGACGAGTCAACCATGGATGACCAGACTGGAGTCCAACCCGCTTTATATGGTTCAAACGCGGACGCGATAGAAAACATCCCTACTCGGTTTTAGTGTCGGAACGCTATGATAGCTCATGTCATGGTGAGGGATAGAGAGAAGTCAAAGAGCATATATTCGCAGTGTTTTTAGAAAACAAACCACAGACACATTTTTTTTAAAACACAACATTTTTTACTCAACCAACAAGTAACAAGTAACAATAACATCAAACAAATTATTTTTGACAAGGTTGACAACGTTGTGAAATCATGTGAGATTTCCATTGATGGAAGTCATGAGACCATTGATGTACACTACGTTTCCTAGCTAAAGACAAAGATAACTATAATGGTCACAAAACCATCGATCTACTTTCTCATCGTTTCTAGAAGAGTGACGATCAAAATAAGTCACTAAATGTTCTAAAGGATATCCAAGACTGCGTTGATGAAGAAAATACACACAATATTGTCCACACACCATGGAATCTGTGCCTTGTAATTTCACATTATTGTATCGTGTCGTCTAGGCATTTTTTCTCATAAAGTCAATGATATCGTCTTCCAAAGGGGGTAATCCATACGAATCAAAATATTCCACACAATTCTCTTGAGGGAAGTGGACGGCAACCCAGTGAGTTCCTGGAAGATGACTTTCGTCCGTGTTGATGACATAAGCTTGATGGTCTTGAGGTCTGCGATGAGGTAGTTCATCTTTAGCGCACACGACAGGATTCCAAGAAGCAGTATACGAACTATTGTTCAAAAGGTAATAAAGTTCCCAGGTATCCATTTTTTGTTGTGTTGTTTTTTTTTCCTCACAGGCTATGATAAGTCATCAATTCAATTCTGACTTTTTGCCTGAAACGATCTGACAAGTAAACGCCTATTAGCTCCGTCTTCGCACCCTGGGCTAAGAGAGATTCGATGCGATGGATCTCTAGAGCAGACAATGGAGGGCAGGAATGATCACGAAAGCCTTTATACCACTCATGAAACACTGCTTCTTCCGAGATGAGACCACAAGTGTCGTCCAGATCCTCGTCCAATTTTTCTTCTTGACTCATCATCAGACATTTATCGTGTTGAATTTGACTTGGGTGATCGTTTTGACATCCACAGCAATCTTTCTTACTCAATTATGTGATTGTATTCGCCAGGTGTTTAGCAAAACAGGACACTAAATGTTGTTCTTGTTCTGGCCATCTGGACTTGACTACCTCGTCCTCATCGTCTTGCGGTTCTGCTTTCACGCTATCCTCAGATTCCATGTCCAAAGATTCTCCACTGTTTAAAGAAGGATACGAGTCTTCCATAGTGTCTAATAGTCTAGAATGACTTCTCTCAAACTGTTGATTTCTATGGTATTATCGAATTCAGCATACAGGATGACGTTCACCGTCTCAGTGAGAGCTTCTGCAAACTGAAGTTCCACACGCAGTTGACCGGATTTTATAGGGTGGAAATGTCCCTCGTCGCTGCCTTGGTCTGGAGTGAAATCAAAAGCCCACAAAGTGTAACTTCCGAGATAATCTTCGTACGAAATACCGTGACTGGCGTTGGTTCCTAGTTGCCCAGTAGCTTCGTACAGGGACAAGTACGATCTCAAGTAATTCTTCTGGGCAAAGATAGGTTCGAAGGGTCTGGTACACAAAGTCTTGCCATCGCGACTGACTTCGATCTTGGACACTCTGTAGTGCTTAAACTGGAAAGGATTTTGATCGTGAGCTCCGTTCAGGGCTGCATTACTGACGATGCCAACGGTTAAATGTTTGGGTAACTGTCCTTGGAACAGATGATCTTCGATCTTGGATCGGAGTCCTGCAGCAATGGTGAATGTTTTCACTTCTACACGTCGTATCGGATACTTGGCGGTCGATCTGCTCAATGTTTGATTGATGTCGTTTCCCGCTTTAGGTAACACTTCTACACGTCGCACGTAAAGTCTGGCTTCTTGGATGATGGTTTTGTACTCGTTGGCATGAGCCATCAAATGGAAAGCGACACTGCTGCGATCGAGTCTCAGGCGAATATCCACTCCGTTCAGCAAATACTTGTCTTGCAACCACATGTCCAAATGCAAACGATCCATCAATTCTAAATTACGACCTTGCAGGATTTTCCTTCGACAGTTGTTAAAACCCACATTGTGAGGATTGTCATCTGCTGTCAGGGCTGTGTCGTTAAACGTGTCTTCACCTGCGTTGTCAGGTTTCCATACCACGCAAGCATCCAGATGAGTGTTCTTGGCCTCTTTTCCTTACGTCAAGAGATTTTCTAGGTACGCTCGGTAAGGGTAAGTATCCATACTGCTGCTGACCAGTTTGTTATTCAAGTACAAATCCACTTCGCTGAACAAGGAATGCATGAAATTGTTGACGGGAGCTACTCTGGCATCGGCTCCCAGATTGGTGTTGTCCGTTTTGATCACTTTCAGTTTCAGATACAAGTAACTGCTATTCAGATCGATGTAATCTTCGGGTTGTCCTTTGATTTCAAACTCGATGGGAGCTGAATCCGTCAAAGAGGAGACGGGATGAAATTCGACCCATTGGGGTTCTTGCATTGTCATCATGGTGGGTGACATGGCAAACAGATCCAGTTCCGACTTGGAACAAGCTCAAGACTCTCGGTGCATCATTTTCTTTTTTTTTCAATAATCAAAAACGTCTAACTCTCCGACGGTTTTTCTTTTCTTAGACTTTCTAGCTCTAGGGGTGTGAAGTCCTCTCAAGGGGTGTTTTCGTCGTCTTTTTCTGCCTTGTCCTTGCTGTGGCGTCAGGGAAGCAGGAATGTCTGACTCGGCATCACCCAGGGCATTTATAGGAGTTTCTCGCCGGCCCAAAATGTCTTTGCCCGTTTGAAGCAAGACATTTTTGCCTGCTCTCAAGAAAGCTTCTTTGGGGTTTTGTTTGTCAATGATGACATTTTGGAGAAATTCTTTACCTTGCGTCAACGCGGCATCTTTTAAGGCGTGCAATCCCCGTGTCACCATCGGTTTCAAAACGGGAACCACTGTACGAAAGGCCGATTTGAGCATATCACCTAAACCATGTCCTCGCTGTCGAGCGACTCCTTGGTACACAGGATACATGACTGACAAAAGGTTAGAGTAATCGTTTTCGAAAATGTTTCACTGTGACTTTTCCTTTGGTGAATGAAATATTTTGTCCCAGATCACCTTTTATAGTAATGTTGACAGTGTCGAAATAAGACTTACTGACGGGCAAATAGAGAGGATGTACAAATTCGCGGTGAACGTGATAGGTGTTTCCACCTTCCTCGTCAGCAGCCGTGGCAGAATCCACTTTGAAAGGAATGACACGCAGTAACGGTACGTAGGTGTGACCCACTACGTTGTACTCCGCCACAACGGAATATACAAAAATCAAATTCAGTCCTTGGTTCATTTCTACAGGGTATCTAAAATATTTCCCAAAATCCAAGTTCCTGGTCACGGCTGGTAATTCGTTTGCAATCTTGATCAACTTAGTGTCTCCACCCAAAATGTCGTACAATTCAGACAAAATGTAATGGCCAATACTTTGTCCTCTGAAAATTTGATGAGTAGGCGATGAGATATTTTGTGGTAATCGATCGTGACACTTTTTCTGGTTTTCTCCAAGACTTTACCAAACATGAAATTAAACCTGTCAGCAATGGTGTTCACCAAATGTTGACAACTAAAATAATAGCCCGCAGAAATTTTCAACAGATAAGTGGTTCGTTTAGTTTTGGGGTCTTGTGATTTCCTAGAGTCAGCTATACTGCTACGTTCATCCAAGGCTTGTTGCACTTGCGGGTCATGAACTTCTACCGTAAAAGTGTTTTGATTTTCGACGATGTTTTTGATTTGTGTAGGGTGAATCATTTCCACCAAAGCCACTTCCCAATGGGCTTCGTGATCCAATTGGATGGCTTGAGGTAATCTGGCTGAGAAACAGCACAAAGTGTTATTGGGAAACACCTCCATGGAACTGTCACTGGGTAACGTTAAGTAAAATTGGTTGTTCATAATTCCACAGTTCTAGTGTCCGAGGAGTCACTGGAAGGCAGAGGAGTGTCTAAAAGAGGATTGTTGTGATTGGATTGATGACTAACGTTGGACGCAAGGCCACCGTTGTTGTTGTTGTTTCCGTTGGAAGAATATTTCATAGACAGATTGGGAAGAAAGTAACCAATGCAACTGCTAAGTAAAATAGTCCACAATTGTTTGTCTCCTTGTTGCAAACTCAAATTGGCAATGGCAGCATCGATGACACAATACACCACAAAGATTTGGCAGAAAAAGACGATTTGCGTTTTAGGCACACGTTCTCCACACCACACCCACAAGGGTTGCTTTTGTAGATCTTGCAGAGAAGAACTGGGGGGAAGGAGTGGTCACTGCAGTAGCTGAGGCTGTGTTGAAGGGCATGAAGGTCACTTCTTTTTATAGTCGATGAGTTGCGAAGTGTCGATCCAAGAGTCAAAACTGGGAGGATATCTTTTCCAATGTACTTTGACTTCTTTGACACGTGTCTTTCCTACTTTACCAGTTCTTAGATCGAGAATGCTTTCGATCTCGTACACGTCGTCATCTTTCTTGGTCACACGTTGTAACTCAGGCATGTAAAACGTTCCTTTTAACACATCTCAGTTCATGTCTTCTAATTTATAGACGGGAGGGTGACGGCCACGCACACGTTCGGTGACACGAAACAATTCGGTGGTCCAATTGGGTAAGTAACCTTTGTCGAAAGTGCGTTTGGTTTTGCCAATGCGCACCCAATCTCCTGCTACCAATTCTCCACCTTTCTTGGGGACAGGCACTGTTGGGGACGGACCAAACAGACGCTCGAAGACGGTCACTTCGTTGTCGGGAGTCACTTCTTGGGGGGCACGCCCTATGCTCCGATGGTATGACTGATTGTACGATTGTACGAGGTGTGGCAAGACGTCGATGTACTTGAGAGTGTGTTGATGCGTAAAATATTTCCACATGCGTTCTTTCAAGGTGCGTTGAAAACGTTCCACGATGCTGACTTTGGTTTCGGGATTCTCGGTGGTGAAAAAATGAATGTCAGGTTTCTTCAATTCTTTTTGGAAAGCTTGGTTCAGAAATTCGGTGTCTTTGTCAGTTTGCCATCGAAGAGGGTGACACCCGCTTTGTTTCAACACCAGTTGCAGGGCTCGCACTAACTCACTGCTCGATTTGGAAGTCAATGGTACGACCCAAGCAAATTTGGAAAAGACGTAGATGACACAAAACAAATAATTGTAGCCACTATTGTAGGTGGCTAAATGAGAGACATCGGCTAAGTCGGCTTGCCATTGGTGATCAATACCCTCTACTTGGGTGCGACTTCTAGAAAATTTTCGTCGAATGGGTTTGTGTAAGGTGTACGTAGCTTGTTCTTGTGACCAGCGTTGCACATGAGGTAAACGGATACTTTTCAGTCGAGTTTTGGCAGCACGATACAATTTCTGAACTCCTCCGTAACCTGCGGGATGGGATGGATCGTAGTAAATGCTGGCTAACACCTTCTCCATTTTTTTAATAAGTGATCCAATCTTCACTGATGCTACTCTTGTCTTTCTGTGGTATTTTCTTGGTTTGTAATGCTTTGCGTGTCCGACGAGCAATAGGTGTTGAGGAGGAGGACAGTGTTTGAACAAGGGTAATCAGTTCTTGTTTCACTTCTGTCTTGGCTTTCGTTTTCTCTTCTGAGGAAGAAGGAGTAGCCATCATCTTTTTAATCCAACCAATTCTGGATGTAGGTGGTGTTGTTAACTAGCGTACTTTTTCTGGTGGAGTTTGAAACTCTTCTTCTTTTTCTGTCTTGATCACTGGGACTAGTGGTAGTGGACTTTCTGTCTTGACTGTTGGAGGTGGTAGTGGTGGTGATGGACTTTTCATCAAGGCCTTAAAATCTTTCAGAGTGGGTTGAGCTGTTTCGTCTAAAGCTTTCTGGTGAAAGAGTTTCAGTCGTTGCAACAACTGACCGTACCGTTGCGATTTTTCCGTTTATGATAAATTTCTGCGATCCATCAACGATTGCAATTCGTGTTGTAACTGGGACATCTCGGTCAAATGAGGATTGGGAGGTAAATGTGGGGTTCGTTGTTCTTGCCAACGATGGTATTCCATCCATCGTTTGTAAGGGACTAAAGCTAGTTTTCGTCCTTTCATCAGATTTCAAGGATCAAGTCTGAGATCTTTTGACTCCAGTGTCCTCCTTTTATCTTCTTGGTCTTTTATCTTGGAATTAGGGTGGGTATAATATGTCCCATTGCACTCAGTATAGGTTTCGCTACATTGGTAATAAGTCCTAACAGGGGTAAAAATCCTCCGCGTTGCACCAACATCTTTTTCTTTTGACCAATGGGCATTTTCTTTTGGACCATTTGGGGAAGAACGTGTCGATGTTTGGCTAAGCAATTTTTCTGATTTTTTGTCAAAGGTATTGTGCCTTTCAAGACGTTCAGACAACATTCGCTCACCGTATCGATGACATCTTTGGAGGCAGTTTGAATGAGTTGTTTTCGCATGGGTGGAGGAGCTTAGGACAGGACAGACAACATCTCCCAATGTTTGACTAAACGAGGAGGCAGTAATTTTCTTTCCTATGGGAATAGAAGAAGGATGTCTTTCTTGGGTGACATCTTTGTTTGTTGATTCCGGGACACACACCAAAAATACACTAACGTCGATGACTTGTCACACGGTCTTTTATCCTTTTTGGGGGGACTATCGCTTCGTCATAAAGGTGACGATGTGTTTTCCAAAATCGCCAAAGAATCCTCCTCTTTGACGGCTCCTCTTTTTCTTTGGACGAGTGTGTCTTTTCTGGGGGTGACGTCGATGTTTGGCTAAGCGTTTTTTCGTATGACGAGACTGTCTTTTTCTTTTCCCTTTCTGGAGAGGAGAACGACGATGAGGGGACATCTTTTGGTCCACAACATACACTAAAGTCCATGGTTTCACATGCGTCTTTTTATCTTATTTTTTTTTTTTTGGAGCCTGTCCTTTACCCTTGTGACAAACTTATCGGCTATCTTATCGAATTCAAGGAAAGGGCCAAAGAAACCTCCCTTTTGGTGTCTTCTCCTTTTCTTTGGACGAGTGTGTCTTTTCAGAGGGTGACGTCGATGTTTGGCTAAGCGTTTCTTAGGATGACGTGACTGTTTTTTTCGTTTTCCTTTTCCTTTTTGGACCGAAAAAGAACGACGATGGTAACGGTGTACACTTCTTGGAGGGGACATCTTTGGGTGTGCAGCAGCACAAAAACACTGATCCGTATTGCTTGCCTCGGGTCTTTTTGCCTCGGGTCTTTTTTATACTGGAATGCGTCGCCACTGATTGTCTTTACGTCATATCAACTTGATGACAGGCAACACACGTCGTGGAGGAGTTCGCAACGGACTAAATCGGGACAGTTCTTGCTTGGACAAATCCAGTAAACTCTGTAACACACCCGTTCTCTCTTGGACTTTGATTTTGGGGGGCAGGTACTTTGTGAGCAGCGTCCACAGCCACTAAAAAGGAAGAATGTGTCACCGCTGGAGGAGAAATTTTTGGAGACACTCTCTTGCGAGTAGAAGCTGTTTTTTGTGGACTTTTTCTTTTTCTGAAGCTGTGACCTGGTCTTGACATCGTTGCTCTTTTTCTTTTTCTTCTGGGTACGTTTGAGCGTGGCTTTTTTCTTGGGGACGACTTTGGGAGCATTAGGATCCCATTTTAAGAGGGAACGAATGATGACACCTCCTAGAGAACCGCTACCTCCAGGTTTCAAAATGATTTGAATTTTGGCTTGAGTGCCGATGCGAGGATCGGCTAGTTGTGTCAAGGCGCCTTTGTTTCTCTCAAAACAACGTTTGGTTTGATGTGGAATGTGAATGATGCGTTGCAGTAATTGACGTGCTGTCACCGTAAACCATCGTAAGACTTCTTTCAGACTAGCTTCTAAGACACGAGCACGTATTGGTGGATTTTTTTCGCGACTGATACCGTACAAGGCACGAATTAATTTAATGGGAAGATGAGACTGGAGGGACGTCATGTTGACGATGTGTGAGACAGAGTCAAAGTGACCGAGGTTTTTATAGATTTTTTTTTTTGGTGATTGTGATTAAGTCGACGAAGGGGACGTGTACACGACAGGCCCTCCGTCTTGGCACCAGTGGTGAAACAGATGGGTACGAAATCGCAAATAATCGGGAGTGGTGGGTTTTAAATCCACGAGTAAATAAGCATGTGGGGTTTGAGTGGCATCGTCGCACACATTTGTCAGTCAAGGTGTTCCTAACTGTTTGGCTAAGACTTGCACTTGCGATTTATCTCTAGGGCTTTTAAACAACACCACGTAATGATTATTGAGACTGATGGTACGATGGGCTTTACTTTGTTGAAACAAATTTTGGGTGATGTAAATGACACTGGCATTACGATGATGCCCTTTGCGTGTAAACCACGGTTTTATTTCTTCTTCGTCTTCTCCTAACATGTCGTCAAAAATAACCAAATGAGTTTGACTAGGGTCAGACACGATTCCGTCGTCCTCGCCAGGAATGCCTTCCACAAAGACGATGGAATCGCCTTGACTTTCTCGCAGAAGGCTGTACGCTGATTGCCACTCTTCGTAACACCACAAGATGCATTGAGGGGGTCGATCGATCAAATGATGTTTATGTTCGATCATACGTTTGACAAATTCGGTTTTGCCTGAACCGCTCGGTCCGGCAATGAGCATGTTAAAGGGATGGCGAAGATACAAGGCCTCCCAACTAGTCCGATCTACGTGTTCGTCAATGACTTTGACAGTGGAGGAAGAGGGAGCAGAGACAGTAGAGGTAGCCATAGTAGTAGTGAAAGGAATGTCACTTTTGACACGAAGACACAAGACAAGAGTTTTTATACTTTTTTTCAGGACACGTTTATTGTCATCTTTAAAAGTGAACAACACGAAAGACAAAAATACATAAAAGCCAAATGGCTAAGTACATGAATAAAAGAAACATCAAAACGATCAAAGTGGAATATAAACAAGTCTCTGTACAACATTTGTGATGATCAAGAGGTGAAATCGTAGGGGTACTGTGTAATGTTCTTAGAGTCTCTACACTCCTTGGCACAATCACACAAGAGTCCTCCCGGAATGGCCTTTCAGGGATGTCGATCACGGTTCTGTCCTGAAGAGAGTGGTTTTCCTCGGTCACGACGTCTTCTTCTTCTTCTGGCACTGCCACTAACACTGGTTTAAAAGTTACTTTTTTAACGGAACGTTTTAATTTTTTAGGATAACAAATCTTTGGCATAGTGTGCCACTTCTTTTGTCCATGCCTCAAACCCCCAACTTTTCCAGTCACGTACATCTTTCCAGTGAGGGTGTAAGTCACAAGCTACACACACGTCGTCGTACACATCTTCGGTGCCTAAAAGTTGACGAATCTTGTTTTCCCGTAGAGGTTGAGAAGTATCAAGATGAAAGCGCAAAGTTTTGAGCAGAATGAGTCTCTCGTGTACATTTAAAGGGACCACTTTCATGTTTTTTGGAGTGGTAGGTACTGTTCGTAAAGAGTCCACAAGGAATCGGCTGGTAAACAAAATCCCAAAAAGCAAGTCACTAAGACGCACACTACACGTCGATCCCAATTCAATGGACACAGTTCTCGTAATAGGTGTTGGTAATCCTCTACCGTTTCAATAGTGTCATTGATTTCCTTCCACGGAATCTGTTGTATCACGAATGATAAAGGTCGTGGCATGTTGTGAATTTGTCGACACCAAAGTTCTACAGTCACTAATTGAGATTTGGCTCTGGCAAGTCCCTGCCAAATGTCCTTGTAGATCTTCTCTTGCAATTCGTTTGGCAATGTTTGAAGATTAATTTTTACATGGAGTTTAAATACTTGTCTAGGGTTTGTCCAACGTTTGATTCCTGACCAATCAGCTGGTTTCTTACACGACATGGTTTGCCCACTTCAATGACGAGGTCCCACTAAAGGTAGGTAGTGACAATCTGGAGACCATCGAGCATGTTCCAGGTAAGCGCAATCTTTCTTCTCCCACTCGTGAAGTGACACACCACAACTGAAGCACTTGACTTTATCCCCTTCGCCCAAGTAGATAAATCCAGCTCTAGCTAATTCTTCGAGGGTAGGTCCTCCCATATATTTTGGCCATTTTCCTCGAAAGGTTTGGAATCGACTTTCATAGTCACAGTGTCTGGCAAACGCACAGGGAACGAATATTCGTCTTTCACAGGTTCATTTCGATGAGGATACGGTGAAATATGCAGGAGTCTGCTCAGTTTTACATGACATCCGTAGGGTGGTAGTCGCATGGTTTCATTAGGATGACATCCACCATGAAAACCAGTAAAGTGAAAAGGTGTACCATAACAGGCGGCATCGCTTTCGCATCCATCAGGTTTGACACGCACAGCATCACTTTCCATGGTAGGTATGGTAGTAGTAGTAGTTATAGCAAAGTTCCCATGATGATGTGGTACTGAATCGCTAAGGTCATAGCGTACGGCATCCCTGCCATCGCAAGGCACAGCATCGTACTCGAGTTTACTCTTGCTGGATACTTGCTGTGTGAAAGGATTCATTTCTCTCGTTTGGCGTTTGTAGTGACAATGAACTATCAGTCTTCGACGTTGTCCCTTTTTATACTAGTCGTAATGAAATCTCGAGTTTGTACATCGTTCTTTTTTTATGACCAGCTTTGGAAGTCTTCCTTTCTTTCTTCTTGGACATCGGTACTACCTTCTCTAAGGTACCGTCATAACTGAACCGTAGTTTGATGGGTGGAAATGCCATAGAAAGGTAAGGACAATGCGGAGACCATTGAGTATGTTCCAGAATAGCTGAATCTTTATAGATATATCGATCCATAAGCAACTTCAGACCACAACTGAAACACTGTACTTCGTACCCCAATCCAGTCTCAGGTCCCAAGTAGACAAACCCTGTTTAAGCTAAAACATTCGCAGTAGGTAATCCTTCCCTATCCGTGGGCCATTTTTGAAACGTTTCCAGTCGACTGGCACAACTGCAATAGTCAGGCAAGAAGACAGGAAAATGGTATGGTTTGAACTTGGAGTTCTCTGTGGGTTTCTCACTCGATTCTTGCTGTGTCGAAGTCATCCTTCTTGTTGGTGACTATCGTCTTGGAACCATTTTTTTTATACCAGAGTGTCCGTACGGTAAAGTGAAGTGATTGGGAAGTCGTACTCGCTTCTGATACACGATTTGATAGACTTTTTCCAAGGGCCGGGTAACGATTTGGTGTGTGGGTAAACGTGCAATCTTGTGCGGTTCGTGGATGGTCACTATAAAATTTCCATCCTCTCCAGACTGCAAGGCTTCTTTCAAGACGCCAAAGTTTACCAGTTGACTGGTGCGATAATTGAGAGTCAATCCTTTCACTTTGCACTCCGTGTACACGTCTCCTTGAGGGTCACGGTATTCGTAGCCGTAATTTTTGGGACCGCCACTTGCAAAACTTAGAATCTTGTCGTCGGGATGCTCGTCCGTCCAGGCTCCTAAACGGTCTCCTTCGATGACAGGGTGAAGTTGACCCAGGCGATCGATATAGATGCAACTCTCCATGTCAAAATACAGCACACGATCTCCTAACAGTTCTAAAGCTTCGCACAGTTTTAAGCGAGCATGGGCTGTCACGTAAGCCGCAATGATGACATTTCCAAATTCGTCTGCTTCTACAAAGTCCAGTTCTTCTTCGTAATTGACTAAGATCAAGTCCTCACGAAGAACGTCCACGTGTTTAATGTATTTGGTTTTGTCGTGAATCATCTGAAAGTAGCGGGAAGGTTCTGTCAAATACTCCGTCTTGGGTAAACACGGTCGTTGTGCCATTTTGCCCCACAAACAATTCAACATCACTTTGGCAAGCGATCGCCTTCCTTCGTTTTTCTCTACGTGGTCTAAAGTGATGCCTTCCTGCTCCCAGTATTTCTCTTTAAATTTCTTTTGGTTTTGGGACTGTGACAGCAGGAAGGATAGCCGCTAGCTTCTTGTTTCAGTTTCAAAAAGTCATTCACGTAGTCTGCAAAAATGCCTTTCTGAGTCTCGTCGCACTTGTGGTATTTTTCTGTCTTGGGAAAGTGGTAAATTTCGTACACTTCTAACAATTGATATCCCAAGTCCAGAGCTTTAAACAATTCCACGCTGACCCACGTTCCCGTCAAGGCACGTTCGTCCTGAGTGTGCTGACAAGGTTGGCCTTGGTTGCACGTTTCGGCACAAGTACGACACAAGGGAAACATCAGTTTTCCTTGGCAATGATGTGGTAAAACGGGATGGTACAAGTACATGGGAGGCAAGACTTTACATTTGATTACTCCTTCGTACTGTCGAATATTGTCCACGTCAATGTGTTTCGTCAGCAATTGTGGGTGCCCTGCGGGAAAGTGACAATATTTGCACAAGTACGGATACAGAGAACACACGTCCAAGTATTTGATTTCTTCTCCTTTCTCTTCGCCGGCTTGGTATAGCAAATAGGTGGCATTCGTCCGTCCTCCGTACAAACTGTCCCTTGGGTTCAGTGGGTCCACCAGCTTGTAACTCTCCACGATGCGCTTAAACTCGGGATAGGTTTTCAATAGCTGATCGTACTCGTGTTCCCACATTTCTACCACTTGGTATCCTTGCTCTTCTAACTTCAAGCGTCGCTGACAAGTGGCCTGGTACAAGTTTTCTATGGTCCGTTGTAAAAACTGATTTTTAGTGTTACGTTGAGGGTAGCAGATAGGACATTCGTGAAATAAGCACCCGTTAAACTCGTACACGATCTTGGGGTTTTCCAAGTCCCAGCCATCTACTGAATACCTTCCGATGGCTTTCTCGCCTCCTCCGTTTCGAGCGTGTTGGATCCATTTGTCTTCCTTGTCACACAAGTAATGTAACCAGCGTGGGGTTTTGACCGAGTATTGACGTTTGACAAAATTGGTTGTTTGAGGACTGATGACAGCTAGGGTGTTTTCGGGCATAAATCGTTGGCGATACACTAAGGCAATGGTACAGGCTTCTTTCAAAGGATCGATCCCTCCGTGTTCGATGAACAGTTCTCGAAATTTTCCACAGCAACGTCGGAAAATGTCTACGTCGAAACGACAATATTTTAACATTTCTTCCTGAAAGTCGAAAGGGTAGGAGGCGTGAGTCTGCTACCAAGGGTAGAAAGCTTCTCGTTGTTCGGTACGCCTGTTGTCGGGGTCGTAGTAGTGAGCCTCAGGCAAATGGGGTACAACGGTGTGTCGATTGGATTCGGTATTGAAAAAGTGTGGAAAATAGCCTTTGGCCATTTCTGTCATTCCAAACGTTTTAGGCATGCGACTCAAAGGCATGGCCAAGTAACTCATCGAATCATTAAACTGCACTTGCCCCACTTGCATGGAAATGATTTTGGCTCCGTTCAAAGTCACTTTCGGACGTTCGGTACTTTGTTCCGTATAGTATCTCAACAGAAACTGTCCATCGTATCCCGAGAAATTGTGAGCCATCGCCGTAGCATGGCGATGACAATCTCCGTAACGTTCGATGTCTTCTTGACTCCACGTTTCGTCAATAGCGTTTAAGATCCACTGGGCGAAATCGGCTAGCGTGTTCGGTCCCCAAAACATTTTTTCACGTCCTCCAGGAATCTTGCTACAGTGAGGGCAATGAGTCAAGATAGGCTCTTGGATGCACTTCTCACACGCTCGGTGAGCCACGCAGAAATTAGGAATGTGAATGCCAGTCTCTTTCATGCATTCGAAATCGAAAAAGATGAAATGGCCTTTCTTCTGGTCATTATCTTCTTCTTCTTCATGTTTGGATTGGTATTTTTGAATGTAGCATTGGTGTTCCAAGTCCACGACTTGGCGAGAAATGTGACATCGCTTCTTTCCTGAACAGACGTGAGTCTTGGCACTATTGGTACATATGCATTGTCCACAAGTAGGGCACAATCTCAGGAGTTGGCAAGCACATTTCCGCTGTGAACCTTGCGTCTTTAGATGTTGTTGGTAACAGGCAGGGCTGACAAACGTGCGCTGACAAGCAGAGCAATGTACTCGTTCTTGTCCTTTGTCCAGACAAGGCTTAGAGGCTAAACATCCTGAGCATTTCGATCCGCAATGCTTGTGTTGCTCTCGATTGTTATAGCCATAGTCACATTTCTCACAGTAATAACTGAATGACAGGAATGCAGTGATACTGGTAATGGCATCAAAATGTTCATCGTGATGATAGATGTGAATGTATTTTCCGTCTTTGAAATCTTTGCCTCGAAACAACAGAGGTCCACGCACTTCTTGAGGGTGTACTTTCAAGGTGTAGCGTGTATCCAAGACGTCTTGTAATTTTTGCATTTCAGGAATGCTGCAGGGACTGTCTTTTCCAGGCTCTTTTCCATTCTCTCGTGTCGTTCTTGTCGGCATACGTTCGTCCCACCACGATGGCACGGGCTAAACACATCTGGTCTTGAGGATTGTTAATTTGAACGATGCTGCGCTTTATGCTGCGAAGATTGTCTACCAAGATCACCTTTTTGCGTCCCATCTTTTGGGGAAGAGACACGTGGGTCATGAACAGTGTCGCTTTTCCATCGGTGATGTGAAACTTGTCGTTGGATTGTTGTACGTGTTGAATCTTGTCGATGACTTTGGAAGGTGTCAATTCTGCTGGGCTGCTAAACTCGATCCAAACGGGGGACTTCAAATTGTCGTGATGAATGGAAAGTCTCAAGCGATCGTCTTCTTTGGCTTGACATTGCCGTTTCAGTGTGGTTAACAAAGAATCCCACACATCGGTGATGAACCCTTCTGCTTTTTCCACGGTACGTCGGACTTGAAATCTTTAAACTTCACCGTGTACCTTGTAGGCCGTGGTTCTAAATTTTCTAGGGGAGCGTTTGTCCGTCTCTCGAATGTGGTAGTACTTTTCAGGGTTTACTGGTAGTGATGGACTTTGACTGAGTGTAAACTCTCTGGGCTTAGATTCTGGTTCACTCATCTCATCTTCAAAATCGCTGGCATGAATTTGAGCCAAGACGTCAGCTACTGTGCGAGGCGATAAATCACGTTTCTGCCTCTTACTTTCTTCTCCTTTCTGTACGAAATGATGCGATCGTTTCATCTTGACTGCAAAAAGTCAAATGACTACATTTGAAACGCCATGGACCCCTATATATCCATGTTACGCTTAGTGCATATATAAAGGGCTGGTGACTTCCCTCTCAGTATTCATTTCACTCTCAAACCGATCAGCACGATGGAAGAACCCACACAGATCGAACTTCTGATTAGAGCTTTGCGAGGTGTCATACGAAAGTTTTCTTCAGACAAGGCGACGGACTACTCTCTCTCCTTTCGAGATAAAAGTCAATATACTTGCTATATCTGTCATAAGAAAGGGCATTGGGCTACAGAATGTCCAGATCGTCATAAAAGCAAGACCAGTGTCAGAAAAGACAAAAGTCAAGATACCTGTTATCATTGTAAAGAGAAAGGACATTGGTCTTCAGATTGCCCTATGAAACAATTGGAGCAGAAGGAGGTAGAAGAAAAAGAGGTGCCCTCGGCAAAGGAAGAACCCCGTCACGTTCAGAAAGAGAAGACAGAAGACAAAGAAGACGAGAAAAATGTGAGGAAGAAGAAGAGGAGGAAAAAAGTGTAAAAGTGAAGAAATTTAAAAAACAGAGAGAGTGAAAGAAAAAAAGACACAGAAGAAGTCTATGAACTTTTTAAAAGTGTTGTGTTGTGTTATGTTGTGATATTGAATTGTAAAATTTTGTACCAGAATAGACCAGACTGAAAAAAGGTAAGTGTCTCTTGGTTTTTATTGTTTAGAATAATAAGGACCTACACTCATACACTCACAACACGTACATCATAGGGTTAAACAAGGGATTTTGAGTTTTAATTGATTTTGGCAAAATGAATAGTTTCTCTTTTCGAAAGAAGTGAGTGGCCCTGAAAAGGACCATTGAGTGTTTGTTTTGTTTTTTTTCCTTAGAACAAACTCAGGAACGAGAAGAAATCCGCTTTAACTGCCTTAAGCCTTTGCCACGGCCAAGGTCTACTTCTGGACTTGCTCCTGTCAATGATTTAGTAGAAATCACTTGGGGTGGTATTTCTGGTGTAGTAACAGGGTTAGGCTGTTTGGCTCGGGAAGGTCTTTTTCTCTTGGGTCGTAATAAAGAAGTCTGATACATTTGTTTCAGACTTCTTAACTCGGCCAAAATGTCCAAGAGTACCGTTACCGTTTGACTTTCACTGTTCTCCTTCTCTTCTAGCCTTTGTTTCTTCTCTACTGCTTCTTCTTCCTGTCGTTTCCTTCTTGCCTCTTCTTCTCGCTGTTGCTGTTCAAGGAGAAATCCTTGTTCTGCCTCTTTCTGCTGCTGTAAAAATTTCTCCAATTCTTCTTTCTGTCTTTGTTTAAAATCGTCGACGTGTGGTAAAGAAGGAGAAGGTGGCGAAGGTACTGGTACCGGAATAAATTCTTGCGAAGAAGAGAAAAAAATCTGCTAAATCCCAGTTGAAATCAACCTCTTCTGGAAGTAGCGCTGTGTTAACTTTGGTAGCCACTGCTATGCCATCGCTTTTCGTCTCCACAGCCGGTGCAATCCCATTTCATTGTCTTCTTAGTTTCCGTCAGGTTTCACAAAACAATGCCGCATCGATTCACTGCGCACAGACGCTAGCGCACCTATATAGGGAATGTTACGTCACAGGTAGCTCTCTTCGGATTGGAAGACAGACTCCGCGAAGTAACTGAATTTTGTAACGCGTGTTGGGATTGGTGAACAATTTCAATACGTTTCGGTTCGGTCTTCCACTATAAATAAACGCGGTTCACTTCACTCCCTTCACCTGTTCTCGTCACAAAGATGTGGACCAACGTTGAATCGTCTACTTTCGTATCGTCGTTGTTTTTCCGTACGGACTTACCCATGTATGTCAGATCAGCATTGAGAATCGTTAGGATCACCAAGACAAGCATTTGGAAAAGAAGGACTTATGTGGAAAGACAAGGCTGTCTGAAGAGAGTTCTGGTTTATGGACCATAGGTTAGACGAAGTTTGAGGAAGAGAAGAAGACCTATGCGATCCTCTCTATGTTAACGGAGTGGTGTTAAAATAACAAACAACGGTCCTTTTCAGGGCCACTTCATTGCCTCGAAAAGATATTAATTCTTTCTTGCCTAAAAAAAAAAATTTTATTCGATTTTATAATTTGTGTAGATATTTATTCTCTCTCTTCCCTAAAAAATTTGTTTAGTCGATTTTATAAATTTGTGTAGGATAGATTGATGTTCATCAATCTATGGGAAAAAAACGAATATATAAAACATACTCTACTAAAACACGAACGCGACTGATTCGTGTTTGTCTACAGAAATGACACAGTACTACCTTGCTACATTGTTGCCAATGACCAGTACCGTGACGCCACCCTACCTGTTCCATTCCTCTTGGCGCTATACAGGCCCAGCGTGTGCTAGTCGCTATACAAAATTTCCATTGGGGCTATAGTGCCCCAGGCTGTGGTTTTGGGCCTATAAATCGTGGGGCCATAATGCCCCAGGCTGATTTTCCTTCTTTGGCATGATGAGGGCTATGGTACCCCAATACACTACTCACATCAAAGATGGAAACAATGGCAATAGTTCAGTATTGTTTCGTAAAACAAAATGCGCTCAAAAATATTGCCTTCAGGAAACAATATGTTTGAAGGGCATTTCAACTAAAACGGGTTTAATTGGTTAAGACTTAAAGACGGGATTGCCACACCCAATCTGTTTGAAGGGCTTTGCAACTGCAACGGGTTTCATTGGTTAAGACACCGTCAAGAGGCAAATACAAATTATTATATTACAAAGAGAAGGAGGGGAAACTCCATCATCTTGAAAAATAAGTAAACAGAATGGCAATATTAAGTGAAAGAAATAGACTAAGGAGAAGAAATGCAAGACCAAATAAGTTACAAGTAACGAGAGAGAGAGAGAGAGAGAGAGAGAGAGACTTTGTGTGTGAGTGTGTGATTTGGATTTTTAACGTAGTTTTAACAATTTTTCAGTCATATCGCTACGATATCTGCAGTGTGGCAGTTTATAGTGATGTCTAGCACTGGGGCATCATGCCGCAGACATGTAGCATGATGTCCCACCCAGTCACATTATCCTGACACCAAGCGAGGGAGGCAGCTGTTAGTACCATTTTTGTAAATCTTTGGTATGACTCGGCCGGGGATCGAACCCACTACCTCCCGCATCCGAGGCGGACGCTCTAACCACTAGGCCACCGGAGCTGTTGAGAGATCTTTGTAAATTTGGAAGAAAATGCTTGCAGCACAAGAAACAAAATGTTCAAATATGGAGAATAACTGCTTTAAAAGCAAATATCGGTAAATGTAAATTCACAGAATTGATAACAACGGTACTTGTTCTTTTAACAAGCTAAACCTGACATTGTAAAAATTGTAAACAGAAATTTTAAAAACATCATTAAATTTTAGAATAAAAATGAAATTATTAATAAAGTTGTTGAAGACAAATACATCGGACAAATAATTGTAAAAGAAAAGAAAAGAAATAAAGATGTTAATATGTTGATCAACATGTACGCATGTCACATTAATTGTTAAGGGATCTGTTTAGGGGGAACAACTCGCGTTAAGGTCCCAAGTGGATATTAACTTCCGGTTTTTGTTACAGATGCGCATTTTACAACGTGGTTATGTGACAGCTGCAGCTGTTGCGAACGCGTGAGTTCGTGGTATGGATGCTTTCAAGAAAGGCTGGTTCAGCGAATTAAGCGAATTATGGCCGGGACAAGCAATGTCATTACAAGTAGAAGAAGTCCTTCTCCATGAAAAATCCAAATATCAGGATGTAATGGTGTTTAAAAGGTCAGATCTCACCATCCCAAAAAACAGCTATGCTGAAGCGGGGGTTGGGGTGTGATAAATGTAAACAGCCTTTTGAAAATAATAGCGTGGTCATCCCAATTTCGTCGACTTTAAGTATTATCATACAATTGCGGGATATTGCGCGAAGGATAAATATACAGGTGTATAACCTGTTTTTATATAAAGATGAGCGACATTCAATTGTTCGTGTATCAATGACAATGGGTTATTAGAAACACCGAAATACACTCAATAGCTATACGCAGGGTAGTTTGAAAAACGCATTTTCAAGCTGTAACATTAACTTCTTTGGATTTATCATGGTCTCATTATTTCATACTTCTATTTTTTCCCATATAACCCAAAGATATTGCGCCAGGAGCTGTTAAAAACGGGCCGCACGATTCACCCAAAACCTGCCCAAATCCACCACAAGCATTATGTAAATCAAATGAAACATACCCAAAACCACAAGAAAACAGTGGAAAGAGTACTATCTTTAGCAACCCCAGCTGATTTTTCATTGTCGTTTAATTGCTTTTAAAATACTGTTGAATGATAGATCTCATCTCAAGCAGCATAGAACAGTTTAAATTTTGAAAATATCTCTGCTAGAAGTAAACTTATGACATTTTAAAGTTGCCAATTTTCTATCAGTTTGCTCACCTTTTTCCTTATAATAATATTGTCACATGCGATAAATCCATTGCACCAGAAAAAAAGGAAATTTGACATAAATTGATGTAATTTTGTTATTTTTAATAATAAATTCATAAAACTTTCCAGCTTTATGTAAAACAACATGCTGGACTCGTATTCGCAATTATTAAAGATGTATGTTTACAACGGAAAGTTATTTCAAGAAAAATCTCACCAATATTTAAATTTTGTTTGTAATATTTTGTGTGCTAACACACACAGCAACATGTTAATATATGGTGTTAAATCAAAAATGTTTCTTTTCTCCACAGCAAAACCATTCAAATAGAAATTTTAATAAAGTTAATGCTGGTAACTATGTATAAAATCCAAGGCTTTACTAATCATGGATTATGCATAAAATTTCAAGTTTAATTATTGTCATGGTAATTGGATAATCTCATATTTTACTTCCTACTTTAATATAAATGTCACCATTCGGTTGAAATAATTGAGTTGTAAATTGTTTTCATTGTTGATGAAACACATCTTAGTCTGTAAAGTAGTTCTTCACACATCATTTAAAAGAATTTTTTTTGGTATTGCTTAAACGATTTGAACGAGAAAACTAAATTCGATGTTAACTGTGATATCGCGTGGTTATGAAGAACGGTCATCTCGACATTCTCAAAAGACGATCGCTTTTAAAATAAAAGAATATATGATAAAACTCGATTTAGAACCATGTATTTGTTAGCCACAAGTTGTAGACACTATATTATGGACATTTACTAATCGATATGGCATTAAACTACTGGTTACAAACGTTTGTTTACTAACATCGTAATATATTCAAGATGGCGTCCATAGTACATGCTCAGCAAAGTACAAAAACTCAAAAGTTCTTACCTTTAAAGCAAAATCCGGCACACTAAATCTCCTTTGCGACAGACGTTTTATAATGAAATTAAAGATGAGAATATGTACAATCTAATGACATGTGAAGAATGTTTGTAAACTTTGAGGATCGCGTATGATCGGCACTTGAATTTGCATCACTATATCTTCAGCATGGCTTGTGATATTTTATTCTTCAAATTCCTCACTAACCAGCATTCAGTTTTCTGATTGGCTGAAAATTTTCATGAATATTCATAGTCATTAACCCAGTCGCATAATTTTCCAAATGAACCACATGTTACACACAGGTCGAGGCAGTATTGATTTTGTGTGGGAAGCGTAAATTACCTGTAATTTACTTTTCAACCTGCGATAAAGTGTAAATCCAAATAAATAACACTAACAAGTAATACATATTTAGAAAGATAATTTTATTGGCTTTTATTTCATATATATTTTATATCAGTCTTTAATACAGAAAGTAAGTAACATATGGAAAAAGTGCAGTGACCATGTATAAACTGGGACAATTCTAAGGGATATATGCCCTGCACTGGGGTTGCTACTAGTTGAAACAGACGATATATTATGCCGCATTTAGTATTTACATCGGATGGAAATGACAAAAGGGAGACAAATGTTCCTGGATTGATCCCCTATGCTGGTTATGAAGTCAAAGGCGGACCCAGTCAGTACGTTCCAGGTATGAACGGCCTCACTGTGAAGTAAATAACGGACCATCAGTGTGCCATATATATTAACGTGGATGACAACAATAACATGTGCATGATATTATAAATATTTTTACATATATTTGTTATTGTCTTTGTTAAGAATTTGTTGTCGCAAAGGCCTATAGCAGTATATTATATTTCTTCTTGATGTTTTAAATACAAAAAAAATTAAATCATGTAGAGGTACTGATTTTTTATTTCTACAATGAAGTGAAAATTTGCTGATCCATGATTTTCTTTATACTTCATGTCACTGCATTTAAGAATATCATCGTCATTGCTTGAAATTTATTGATAATGATAAAGCAGTCTTCTGCACATGTGAATCATTTGTGCGATCAGATGCGAAGATCTGTAAATGCATACATATAAATGTTAGGGAAAAAATTGTCTTCAAAACACAAAATTTTTTGTGTGAACCAAACTATCTGAGTACATGTTACAAAGCGGCGGTCCACGGAAGTTATAGATTGCGGTAAAAATCAAATTAGTGAGTAGATAAAAATTAGTGTGTTCTACAGTGAATGAGAATGGTGAGAATATTCTGTAATTGATTATATATATATATATATATATATATATATATATATAT
>JAECUM010057836.1:0-22299 GCA_016617855.1 Megalonaias nervosa
TGAATTGTTATCATGTTCACAGATTCATATGAACTATGTTATTGTTTTCCTACTTTAATTGTCAGTAACCTTTACAATGTTGCAGTTCATTTATACACTTGAAGATCAAATAAGGATATTCGCTATTTGTATAACAGCCTTACAAGTAACAATTTTCACTGATACTAGCTTGAACAAATAAAATGGATTCACTGATTTGAATTTACATCAAAGGAAAATTATTTAGATTGTGGTGGAACATATTCCCAATTAAGGCAATGAAAATTTCTTGAAACAGATCAGATTGTACAAAACAAAGTAAACATTTTAAACTTCTGCCAGAATGAAAGATTTAATCCATTTAATTAATAGTCATTATGAACACAATTTGTTTAGTTCTTGTTTTGGTTGTTGTCATTGACTTTTAACATATTGTAGACCGCATGCAAAGGATCATGAAAATTGTAATACGAGACAGTTAAAGTAGCTTTGATGATAGTATGTTGTTGAATTTTATATTTTAGAATAGTTTTGAGAGCAGAGCTTCTGAGCTCTACTCTGACTTCTACATTTTGGAAATTAAAGTACAGGTATGCTCCTCCGTTAAATCAATAAAAAAAAAATAGTGCAATCATTGTAAGGAAAATAGTTTTCTTTGTCAACCAAATGAAGCAAGAATATGTCAGTTGCACTGCTAAAACATTGAAATTAGGATTTAAAGATTAGTTAGAAAACCATGAGAAATATTACTTGTTGTTTAATATTTCTTTGATGTACAAAATTAGTTCCTCTCATGTGAATAATTAGTCCAATGCGAACGTGCAAAAATGGCCCCATTCTGGTGAGAAAAATTTTGTTTTATCTGAAATATCCAATAAACAGACACAAAAATCTGTGAACAGAATGAAGCGAACCGTAAATGCTCTGAAACGAAAATAAATTCCCATTATTACGTTTGATTAGTCAAATTCAAAATCCCTGCATCAACAAATACAGATCAGAAGTCAGTCAAAGTTGAATGTACAGTTGTGGACACTTTGACCTAAATTTCACATATTTTTGAGGACTTCACGCTGAATCTTTAGTAGCATGAATTCAATTCATTTCCCTCCAAGTGACTGCATTTTTGAACAGCAGTGCTACTCCATAATAGTAGACATGCATTGCATTGGAGTCTGTGATGCATGTCTATAGGCTCAAACAGCTGTTATGGGATTAAGACTAGTCTTAATCATTATTTCCTATTGATAAAAACATGATGGTAGCTAACGACACATGCAAATATTCTTCATTATCTGGTTTAGCTAACCGTATTGGCACTCCTTCTAACTAAGACCTGATTGCTGATAAAACTGAATTAACTAAGAAGCCTTAGTCACTTAAACAACTTAGCATGCTTCAGTTGAATTATACAGTTATTTTGAATAACAGAATCTTCAAAAAAAAAAAAAAAAGAAAACAGTTACTCCCACATTTCATAGAAGGTATTCGGTTAAACTGAATGTTATCAGTATTCTCATAATCTAAAATTTCATTAACCAACTTTTGACATATAAGAAAATAAATTTGCCAGTGAAGTAGGAGAAGTTAGAGGATTTTTACATCAAGCTAAATTTGTCATGACCAAAAGACACTGACTGATGATATGGTGTGGGAAAGCCTCCCAGTTGTGAGGAAAGTGGCACCGATGAACGTGAGCAGGAGCAGATGGGTAGTGTTCAATATGGCTAAAGCTCATATTTACAAGCCGTATAGAGAACTGGGCACAGGCATTATTTGGTTTAACCCTACAAGTAAGGATTTAATTGGATAATCCTCATGTCTCATTCTCTAAATATAAGGTATTTTAGTTTAAGATTTCTTGCTGAGTTGATAATCTTTGTTACTGATTAAGTAATTCCTATTGTTATAATCATGATTATTATCCATATTATATTTTTTGTAACTTCTGTCAAGTACGGATTATGGATTTCTTTCTTTTCTTCTTTTGTCTTTGTTTTTTTTTGCTAACCATTTTTGTGTTTTAGTCAAATAAAGTTACTTGAATAACGTAATCTATGTTTTATTCAAATGGAATAAATTGAGTAGCTTTCTTCAGTCTCCTGTATCCAAGATGGTTTGATGAGCTGCTTTAGAACCTAAGTGACCGAATCTTTACATTAAAGATTAATGACTTAAGAGTATTTGAAATTATTATATAGCTGTATTGATAATCTAATGAGGATTGTTATTGAGTTGAATGTGATTGTATAAGGAAAATAAATATATGCTTTGAAGCAGAAACAATTCACTTATCCATTCAGAACTAATAATATTCCTTTATTGGACATTTAGTCGATATTCCATCACACCCCCAAATATAATGTGCATTCTGATTGATCAAAGGTCATCAGCAAAAAATCTATATATTGTTGGAAATGTTTGCACCAATAATTTGTTATGGCTGCCTGTTGTGTAATGCGTTGAAAATGACATTTTCTGGTATTTTTGACAAACTATCCAAGAATGAGGATATTATGGGTGGTTTGCTGTTACAGATATCTTGTGTCGGCTCTGCCAATGCATGTTGCTCACAAGACCCTTATGGCATCGCTAATATCGACATGATCAAATCCTCAAATACAATACCTTTACTCCCTAGATAAGAATTGATTCTTATGTCACAATGCGAGTTTGGTGCTAGTTCCAGCATGTTTTCAGACTTAGACAAATTCTGACAAACACCAATGCCAAAGTCAAAACTTAAGTATAGTTGCCCAGAAGATTGATGCTTCCAGGCATGAGATAAAAAGACTGAGATTTACAAGGAACTCCTGTCTCCGAAATGAACAATTGCCAGTGACCGGTTTCCATTATATGCAATATTACAGTAGAACCATATATAAATTGAAAAGAGCATTATAATATCAGGAAAGCAAAATATCAAGCCCTGTATGAAACCATCTGTAGTTCAGGTGATGTTATGAAATGGTAATCACCGGAAAAAGGAGATAAAACACGAATGAATCTGAATGGATAAGTTTCAAGCCTCTAATATGCCAAAGTCCTTGGCCCAACGTTGCTTAGTGAAAGCCAGCTCTGCTTTTGGTCATGAGAATCTCAAAATGGTTTCCTTACTCAGCTGTAGTCTTTGGATTTTTTCATACCTTGACAGCCACACTTGCTACAGTAATTTTTATTGGTAGCATTAGTTGTTGGATAATGAAGGACAAGAATCTGATAAGAAATTATATTTATTATTAAAATGTTATGATAGCAATGAAGTCTTGTTATAATATCTTTCTAGAAATCCATGCCAATTAGAGACCTCAAAATATCACATTTCTATTAATTACTAACCAGTAATTTGAAATATTAATTATTGAGAGTGTATTGATTTTCTTCTGCTTTAAATACACTCACATTAAGAACATGTGCACAGATAGCCAATCCCTAAACTCTGAAGTGGCTTGTTATTCAGGCTAGAGCTAGCAACCCACGACTGTCCTCTTTCAATATTACCAGTGGCAGCTGTTTGCATAGTCCTCTCCTAGTCGTGAAATTATCAGTGCAGAGCAGGTCTGAAGCTCAAACTTTTATTGGATCCCTCCAATCCGTCGCTAAATAATCATTAGATCTACTTCTTTAACATACCAACTATACTTGTGTATATCCTGATCTGTGTTTGTTCTTTTGATTACTGTTTGAACTCAGCCATTTAGATCAATTACAGGACATATGGACTATTCGACATGAACATTCCATTATATGTTGATGCAGCAAATACATTTTCCTCCTCTCCCTCCTCAATCGGTCTCAGAACGTGGGGCCTTAAACTGTTTTTGAATCCAACACAGCATTCATGGACTGGCCTAAACGTTTAGGAGCTTATATAGTTGTTTTTAAACAAGTAAGCTCAGGGGCTTACCCAACACCCCACTGCCATTTGGGCAGCATGTCACAACTGGCCAGGCATGCTGCAGGGAGAATGAGGGGCGTTGAAACATTCAGCTGGTTATGTCATGGCTGGCATACACTGGGTGTTTTACAATGTGGCCTTCGGTTGCTGTAGGGAAAATATTTATCGGAGAAATATATTGTGCTGTATATGCTGTATATATGAACAAGAGGAGCGACCACTGGAAAAAACATTGATGCGATGTGCCCTTTGTCATGGAATACTGAAGTGCTCTGGCAAAAGCTTAGAAAAGGGCATGTACTACCAATGCCGTGCCGTTCATTAAGAAAGGGGACACACAGTGGTATGCATGTGTTGGGTATACGGTGGCGATAAGGCATGGGGCAGGCTGCAGTGCAATGAGTAGAAGAAAGGGGTGCTGTAGAGGCTGATGTGGGGAATATGTATGCGTGATATATACTCTAGTGACTGTTATAGGCGCTTTACATAGCATATACCACAGAGTGGGCACTGTTAGATGCCACGTGCACAAGAGGGCACGTGATGGGGCTGCAACAGCACCAAGGGCGTCTGTATCTACCCAGGCGAGGTTCCCACATGATAAACGTGACTCAATAGACAAGCTGCTTAATGGACAACATTACCATAAACGAGATATGACGGGACCGCCAGTTCTGGTTTCAAAGAGTATGGTTGAGCCTACAGTTCCAGCAAGATTTAGGATTGAGCTTCCACAATTATGTATTAGATACTCTAACAGTACACATAAACATATTACCGGTAGCATTACAAATCGCTTGATTAATGGATAGCTTTCAGTAATATTACTCAATAATTTGAACGTATGCCCGTCAGAGTGAGCTTTGAAGTTGGTGAAAACATCATTATGATTATTACATATGTATGTATAATACTGAAAGGACTTCTTAGTGTTAATTTCACATATGCCATAAAAAATAAAATTTACCATGATGCTTTTGGTCCATTTGCCTTTTTCTAGTTAATTAGGCATCATCATCATTCAGATTCCTTCGTATATCTTCTTCTACATAACATATGGAAATATGAAATCCACGAGACTTTACAGATGTTCTAGTTTCTCTTTCAAAATCAGAAAATTCCCCAATGACATTATACCACTTGGATAGAATAATGCCACCGCCACACCATTGTAATTTTAGTGGTAGCATGTCATTAGGAGAAAACCATATTTTTTGATAACATAATCGCACTTAATTTATATTACATCTGCTATGAATATATTTATTACAATGGCTTTTGTTCAGAACGGATAGATCATGCGAGATAGGAAAAGTCAGGAATTCTTTACTTGTAGTGATGGAACACAGGCATGCTGATGTTACAAGGTGGCACACATCTGACATCACAGTACATCTGTGGCACCAAAGTGAGGTACATCTGAGCTGCATCCATAGTCTGTTTCTTTTCTTGTTGTTTCTAATTGGATTTCAATCTGTAATAAGCGACGTAAGGTAGGATCTAGTCAACATGCACGTATACTAGTGCAAGGGGAAGATAGGCCAAGATTAAGATTACGCAGGGATCAGAACAGACAAATGGCATCGAAATATAATGAAATAATAAGCTCTGTTGTCAGTAAATCAACATGGCTATCTGCCAGCCTTAATCTGCTAATTTCTGCATATTATCATGGGAATCTGACAACTCTGAAATGCATGCATTATTGTCTAACAGTACTTGTGGGCAATAATGGCTATATGGTGTCAATTATAAATACAGTTCTAACAATGTAAAGACAAATAAATGCATGAAATCTTTCGAAATATGAACCCTCCTAAACAACATTTAGCATATATTACAAGATAATATATGAAGGAAAAGTTATTAAAAAGTCTGTAAAAGGTATGCGAATAAAAGTAAAGGTAAATCATAAAAAATCCTCAGTCATAACGGTAAAATCGTTTAATGAATATACTGACATGTCCAATAGCAAATAACATATAACCTGACCTGCCGTCACTTAATGCGCCAGTAGATCAGGGTTTATGTTCTTCCTGCTGATTACTCCTAGCAAACTGATGCCTGATCGAGATCTGTGCAGTTACAGATTTTTCTCTGTGGTATAAATCAAAATCCTTCAGCCAGACTGGATGGAAGTCAATACTCAATAAGAACATGCTTCACTTGACTAACAGTGGATATTGATAGGGAACTAACTCTGGTCAAGGTTCACCCTTCATGATGTATGCAAGATTCAGATATTTGTGTCCTATAAGCGATCAGCTAAATTCCACACCATACCTGTGATTTGTTCTCCATGAAGGATTTCACTCTCCAATAAAGAATTTGATGTTCTGAAATTTGTTATTTGGTGCTCTTATCCCACATATTAATTTTGCCAGGCATGATGATAATGCTGATTTTTTAAATATCCGAAGTCAGAAGAAGGCAACTTAGATTCGATGGCGGCTCACTGTAGGGCAGCTTTAGTTGATTTAACTGCCCTTTCACACCTCTTCATACCAGTGTGGCTTAATCAACCAACAGTGCGGAATGTCTTTCCAAGTTAGTGTGAACAAATCATGTTCCTGTAAGATTTGGAATATTAACAGTTGTCAAATTTAATATTTTGCAAAGCTTTCATTGTGAAAAGGTAATCCGAAAGATGGTGAAATTTATTTCTTGAAAGGTTTCAGTGTAGTTTAGATACCTGAATAAGACAAAATGGAGACTCTATCCAGTAACCAGCTTGAGATGCCGATATTGTGGTGTTGCAATGGAAGTTCGAAACTTTCTGTCTTTTTTAATGATTGATATATAGAGACATGTAACCACACTAGGTGGTTCTGATTTCATATAATTTGCTCTGAAAAATGGGAGGATTTGTTTAGGAGATTTTGAACTGGCAAAACGGAATATTAGTGTGTGTGTGTGTGTGTGTGTGTGTGTGTGTGTGTGTGTGTGTGTGAATATCTAACTATAGCGGTGGTTTTGGAATATAAAATTTAATCAGTATTTCCAACAACAGCTTTTGTTGTTTCTAAGTGAGGACAAAATTTTATGCCAAAGAGTGGAATGAAATTTTGTTTCTACAAAGAATTGTTTTGGTATTTTATTGCATCAGTGATTAGATAGATGAGAAGATAATTTGTTAGTATACTAAATAGTCAATGTTGTCTTATGAGATAAAGTGATGAGTCATTTGTTTCAACATAAAGATTTTCTGAAGGGGAACTTACAAATCCACGCAAAGTATAAGTTTATAAGATCACATATCTGCAAGCAAGATTTATAAGCTGGTCTGGACACAATAAAGACAGTGAAATTTAAATCTTACTACAACCTTGCGACCTATTCCACAACCATTGTTTGACACGTCCCATACTAAATCCAGGATTGTTGCGTTTGTTTGCCGTTTTTTACATTTGTCCCTGTCATATCTAATATATGGAAGAAAAGTTAGTTTCTCGTCGAAAAGTCCCTGAAAATTTGACTTGACCTCCTCCACAATGGAACAAAACAACATTCAAAATAGGGACTCTGATTATCTTGAATTCGACATAATAAGCAAAAGTGCATGCCAACAGTTTTAGACTTAAAATATTTGAACCTGTTTTCGTTAGCTCATATCGGAAATGTGTTAAGCTTATCTGCAGTTGTATGCATACATCTTGACCTATAGTATGTTCAGAAGTCCTTGACATACAATGAGTACATGTAGTCATTTATTGGATGAAATCATTTCATTATGCTGTTCATTTTCATGCTAATCAGGGTGACTGATATGTTCTGCTGAGAGATATGAAGACTATCTCCAAGATCTATTCCTGTAGATAGTATCTTTTAAATATAAAATTTATTTTTGTTAGTTCTACTAGAGTAGCAAATTTTTAATTTGCACATCCTGTTTCACAAAGTCAATAACAATTTGCAAATTGGGAATTCTCTCTACATTTGACCATTAAGTAATGGCATGTATAAACACACTGAATGTGTCATAGAATTAAAATTATTTTCTTAGCACCACATAATTTAATTTTTATTAGTTCGAATTAAAATTCTTTTAAGACTGAAAGCTATGCAAATGTACAGGTACATTTGCAGGGTTAATCATTTTCAGACCAATCAGTTATCTACAATTTTGCAGTAATAGCATATGAATAATTTATATAAATGTTCTTGTTAATAAGCTTAGTTCATGCATACAACATACTTGCATGTAAGATGTGTTCAGCTGCAATCAACATAATCACATTGGATAATGTGTGGGCAGATCAGGGTCTGTGCTGTTTGTTTTACTGATTACTAATATAAAACTGCATAGCCCCAGATCTTCCACTACATTATGTGACGGAAGATCTGTGTCTTTGCATTCTTGTATTGAACTTTACGTATAGGCAAGTATATACGGTAAACATTCGGGTCTCGGTAGTAATTTTTCAATCACAAGTTTTGTAAATCAACTAAACGTAATCTTATTTTTAAAAACCTTCTTTACTTTTGACAGTATGCATACAAAAGTTGGTATAACATGCAGATATTTGAAGTAGAGTCGAGGTGCGCCTTGGCAGTTTTACCTGTTTGCTGATGGAAATTTGAGCTGTAGATGAAACAGATATATGACAGTGTGATTGCTCAGACAATCAAATACAAGATACAGGATTGCTCTTTCTGTTGTGACAAAAGGTTGTTATAACTTGTTAAATATATAATTCTCCTTACCACATTATTTAACTGATTGTCAGAAAATAACATTTGCATAATCAGAGTCAGTGGCTTTATAAAGGGAATGAAGGTAATTTCCAGTAATAGTAACACGGTGACAAATTAAAGTACAGTGTATGAAGGTTTTGATTGATGAATCAAATACACAACTGTTGTTTGTTGTACTGATTACTCTGAACAAACTACATAGACCCGGTGCATGTCTGTGCATGATTTGAAGGAAAATTTGTGTCTGGGTAACTTGCAGTTGGACTGGACTAATAAGCGAGTGCGTGTAGTAAATGTTGCTTCTTTATTTGTGTTACTTTATTCACTTCAAAGATGTATACAAACTTGAGCTTGTATTGAAATTTGCCATTTTTCCTTTGTTTAGCTATAGACAATTAAACATACATTTCCGTGTAACTAAACTGATTAATTTGTCCCTAAATGGACTGAATGAAAAGCATGTAAAATACCATATTTACTTTAAAATGGAAACAAAGTTCATTATTATTTCTAAAAGGGAGTTTGATAAATCATTAATCCTCAGTCACTCGTTTAGGAAATTTACCCTATTTAAGGCAGAGACATTCACTTACCTTCTGACCGCATCCTTGTTTATTTATTTAATCGTACTTGCTGGAAAGTTCGCAATGTGGTCTGTAAAGACCATGACTATGTGCTCATTGGTATGATTTGTTAGGTTAGATTGATACAGTTAGTGATATAGTTGTTAAGTCAGGTGCACTAGTTATGTCTTGATGTTTCAATATGTTTTACATCTTTTGATCATTTCTCTCCCCCACCATAATATTTGTGGTGGAGATAGTGCTATACATGTCCATCCATTCATCCGTTAGTCCACTGAAGCTTTGTATTTAGGTCACATTTCTTTGACCGTATTGGGGCATCTAAGTTAGATTAGGCAAAATATTAACCTTGAGAATATCATGTAGTTGTTATCACATTTTCAAAACGGTCGACAAGTTAGCTTAGTAAAAAAAATAAATTGAATTATAGAGATCATGTATAGTCCATTCTCATGATCGGAACACAACAGATACAAGCAAAGGGCTGCAGTTAGGAAACTAAAAGGTGTGCACATGCAGGTACATTGTCCTTTTGTATAGAAGCTTTGCATCATTTTCACACCAAATCTACAAACTTTTATATCTAAACATGTAAAAGACTCATCATAGCTCAGTAGTTAGCGAGCTGCATTTAAAACCAAATTGGTGCGATTTAAAATCCCACCGTCGGGTTAGATGGAGTCCGCTATCATACTTTGTGAGATTCACATTATTTGGATGAATCTGAAAAGATATACTTTACTAAATTTCCTTCCATAGAACAGAGGGAAGTAGTGGCTTTGGTATATTACAAACAAAATATTGCGTGGATCACAGCCAGATTTGTATCATATGACAATCCGATGGGTATTTTTAAACACCTCAGTCATCTAAACTTTGAATACATGTTTTAGCTAACCTGTTCTATTATTTTGTTTTCGCAATTAGTATTGATACTGATTTATACTGCCATGAGACGTTTCTTGTTGAGGTTAGGTAGATCTGAAGCTGTTTTATTTTTTGCCTGGAGTTTTTTGTGTTTTCCTGCGTGCACTTAGTTTCAAATGTAAACAGTATTGGTTGTGTACCAATGAGATTTGTCTAGTTATTTTCCTATGATTACACTTGTTTAAAGCACACCTTTTGCATTTACACAATTACCTTTTCAGCTAATCATTTTCTCCAAGTTTGATAATTTTATGAAATATATATTTAAATTATGTTCTGTAATTTCTTACCAGCAAGAGACTTTTATGAATTAAATTAGTATTTGTACATTTGGAAGTTCACAAGTGCAACCTGTAGGTATCTCTGAATATGAAGATAAATTATAAATAATCAGGAGTGCTATATTTTTAAATGGAGCAGTATCTTTTTGTATTTTTCCCTACTATTAGTTATTTCCTGCGACAAATGTTTTCTCTTGGCTCACTGACACAAATATACATTATGAATTTACAAATCTCACTATATATGTAATGACGTGGATGTATGCAGAAGCATGAATAAGTAATGGATGCTACACATCTTTTTCATGTGTAAGCATTTTTAAACTTTTTATTCTTTCAATGCGATAGTTTTGGTGCTTAATTTAGTTTTGAAGAATTTAACAAAATATTAGTCAATGTTACTCAAAATCATTTTTGATGTGAAAAACATAACATTGTGTTGTAAAAATGCAATCGTGTATTGAGGTTATATACTGTTAAAATGCCTGTTTAATTGATTTTTCTTAAGGATGTGCTATAATTGAAATTGCTTGGTTTAACAAAAATAGTTGTTTCAGTACCACAGTATACAAACTGATGTATGTTTCCCCCACTTCTGAAACATATAAATGTCACGTAAAGAAGCAAATTCCGGAGGTTTTAGTGCATTTTATTTAAAATGTAATGAGGTGAATATCCATGCAAGTAAGTGACATAGCTCTCTTATGTGTGTGTGGGATTTGGATTTTTAACGTAGCTGTAAAAAATTTTCAGTCAAATCTCTACGAAGTCTACAGTATGGCATTTTATAGTGATGTCTAGCACTGAGGCGTCATTGCGCAGACATGTAGTATCATGTTCCACACAGTCATATTATCCTGACACGAGGCCGACCAGTCCTAACACTAAACTCTGAATGCTGAGCGTCAAGCGAGGCAGCTGTTAGTACCATTTTTATAAGTCTTTGGTATGACTCGGCCGGGGTTCGAACACGCGACCTCCCGCATTCGAGGCGGCAGCCCTAACCTTTAGGCTACCGGAGCGGTCCTATTTCTTTGATGTAAACTGTTAAAATTAGAGTGTGGGTAGAATTTCGATATATTTCAAGGTAAAAATTAAGCCAACAGTCTTTGAGGAATGCAAGGGGTCTTAAAGTGTGTGTGTATGTGTATTTTTACGTAGTTTAACAATTTGAGTCATATAGCTACGATGTCTGCAGTGTGGCACTTTATAGCGATATCTAGCACTGCGGCATCATGCCGTAGACATATGACATCATGTCCCACCCAGTCAGATTATCCTGATACCAGGCTCTACAGTTCTAACTCTAACCTCATAAAGCTGAGCGCCAAGCTAGGCAGCTGCCAGTACCATTTTATAAGTCTTTGATATGACTCAGCTTGGGTTCTAACCTGCAACCTCCCGCATCCGAAGCGGACGCTCTAACCATGTAGGCCACAGGAGCGGTAACCTTCAAGTATACAAGTCCAGGTAAATTCAATTTCCAAATGTATTCAGAAATTATAATTATATAATGGTACCAATTTTGGTAATTTTATATTCAACACAAAAATCAACTGATTATATTCACAACAACTAACTCAAGTTGTTATTATTATTGTAACACAGATGTTTGACTCTCAACTTACTTGATCTTCACCAGTCAATGCCCATAAGCATACTTGTAATCTACCTGACCTTACGACACATTCAACCGGTTCCCTTACAAAAGCAAGATCAGAATCTAAATTGTCTGCCACACATAATCATACATGCTTTACTAAAAACCAACTAATAACAAAGTCCCTTTGATTTAAATGCACGCTTCATAGTCAGACATAATGATAATAGCTCTGACAAAGACATTACTCCCTACTTGGAACCCAAAGACTCTGCATTCAAAGAAGTGTTAATTGCACAATGACCTCTCAGCTCTGAGGTCAGGTACACCGTGGAATACCAGTAAACAGTCAAAAATATGTCCATGGGCAATCATTATGTCCACATACACACTTAAAACTTTACAATAAAAACACACGAGCCGGTACTACGTTACACAGGATGAGGTACGTGATTCTTATGCGATATTATTCTAGATTACTTTGTTGCAAATATAAATAAATAGTTGTTGTTGTTGTTGTTGTCGTTGTAAGGTTTAACGCCATTTTTCAGCACAAGATAGACTATACATGGCGGCCAGTATTAATGGTGGAGGAAGAACGCGGAAAAACTCCGGAAAGAACCACCGACCCACGAGAAGCTACTGGCAAGCTTTCTCACATACCCACATTCGCTGAATCCGAGACTCGAACCCACGCAGACAGAGGTGAGATGGCAGTGATCTGTAACGGAGAGCGCTTTCGACCACTCGGCCATTCGGGGCCCCCTAAATAAATTGTAAATTAAATGAAGGAAAATGATCAAGCATTTTGTTCATGATATGTGTACAAACTTATTTAGTTCAAATGTTTCAGATCCGCTTCAAAAGAAGGATTACATCTCCTCCTTCCCTCTCGAATCAATTTGTCCGCCATGTGCAAATGTTGTTGTTATTCGATTAGTTACTAGCGGAATTCGTCGAATGCATGACGTCACTAATTTTGGAGCACACCTAAAAAAGAATGGAACTAAGAGCGACTTCGGCGACTGAATTAAGAAGTGGCACCTTTTAATTCTAAACTGAATTTTTGAACGCCGTTTAAACGTAAGATATTGATTGTTGCAAAGAAAGGTTAATGTCAGATAGTTAGTTTTAAAAAATCATTTCTTTGCTTCCAAACTTTAGCTAGATTGAAGGAACTGAAAAATTTATGAAACACTTCGGCATTTGGGCTTTAATGCTATTCAAAATACCATCACGTACGGGTAAATTCCTGTGACATCATCGGTTTGTTTATTTTGTATTGTCTGATTGACCTTTGTCAATAATTGAAGGGTGGAGTTGGGCCTACCTGTTCAGTGTATTTTCTATAAACAACAAATTACATGACTTATCTTTGCATATGATAGTAGACTATATATTAAGATCATTATTATTTGTAGGTAAACAGGTTTACTTGATTCTCAGTTATATATATAGCTTTGATTTTGACTAGTTTGATGGAAATTTCCATTAAGATGACCATCCTTCTGTAGTGTATATGTTCAAGTGAAGGACATATCGTTTGAGTGAAGGGAGAATTTGGCATGTAGTACATAACCGTTCTTTATTTGTTATTGTTGTTCTTCTTGCTGTACTAAATATTTGCGAAAATGACTGGCACATTATTAAATTGAAATGTCTTAGTGTATATATATATATATATATATATATATATATATATATATATATATATATATATATATATATATATATATATATATATATATATATATATATATATATAATTGATAAATACACTTACAATATATTACAGTTTCCTTCTTCGTCCAGCAAACAGTAAACTGAGTCTATGTTACAACGGATGTGTTATTTCCTTGCCCTGGGTTCAATGGGTTAGGTATGATCTTCTCTTGACTTGGAGAAAGTGTGCGAAGTTGCCCCCCCCCCCCGAAAAATCATCTAATTGCATATAAATTGCATAGTGTCTTCTGAATAAGGAATAATTATGAGAATATTTTCACATTAATCTTCATATGCTCTATGAAACTACCATTTCAAACTTCCCAGTAAGATTCGTTTCTGTGTCTTTCCATATTGAGGTACATATCGCGAATATATCTCATAGACTATTTAAAGATGACCTCTGCACTCGTTGCTATATTGATGCGTGTACAGTAAGACACACTTTCAGCTCTTAAGTATTGTGCTATTTAAATTCAAATGGATTGCCAAATAACAGAAAATTGATTCTAATGTGAGCCAGTTAATATGTGGATCAAATGAAAGAGTGTTCCTAGAGCTTGGATAGAGTTCTAAAATCAGTGAAATCCTTAAGTGAATGTTTGGTAAAGTTGTATTTACTATGAACGTAACGAATGTATATGCATACACAGGTACGTATAAACGGACTCGGATACACAACTCATATATACCCGCTCATATAAGGCATCAGATATGCTATTTTTCGTTTTTAGATAACATTCAGAATTAACAGGACGACTACCAACTCACAAAATGACAGACTTCATTTCTGAGCATATAAAATATATAACATTACTAAGATCATTCTTAAAAAATATCCGTATATTGTTCATTTCTAAATGAAAAGACTAAAAACGATAAAAGAAAAGTTTGTACAAGAACCATTTGCATCTCTATTATTAATAAAACTACTACTACTACTACTACTACTAATAATAATAATAATAATAAATTATTATTATTATCATTATTATTATTATTATTATTATTATTATTATTATAAAGTTTAGTTCATTAGAATTTATTCTACAAGTTTCTTACTTGTGTGCATCCGAGATTTCAGGCAAAGAATAAGAGTGGACGTGTTTCATCATTATTTGCCCGAAGAAAACATAAACTATTGACGTTACAGAGATTTACACGTAATCGATTATACTTAGAATTGCAGATAACCAAGGATGGATTAAGATGGTAGGAAACCTTACGGCAATTTCATAAAGTGTCACACATCCCAATAAATAAATAAATAAAGAAATAAGGAATTAAAAAGAAAATAGTCAACTACGTTGAGGGGGCACTTGAAAAACTGTTATATTTGTTCGGCCTTTAATACTGTGTTGCTTATAACCCTCTCTATTTACAGTCGTTTTAGTGCTCTGGTCCTCTTTTACGTACAGTGGAGAATATTCAATAGTCGGACGATAATGTAATCTAATCCATGCAGCATCATATATTTTAATAGGACTCGATATGAGACAGGTGTAATGTGTCACTTTTGGCACCAATGCAAATCAATCAAAGTCGAGGGACTGCATTTGTGTCTTTTGGTATACTTTGCTGAGGAATAGTCATATCATACATATAAGAATAGAATTCCCTTGAGCTTGTGCCAGATCCTACACTGATTACATTTGTCTTTTGTTTTTGTCATGCATGGAACAATCATATGAATATATTTTTTATTTTTACCTCTAGCCTTAAGGACCAACTATTTAAATTTTATGCGTGAAGGGGGTCTAGGATTTTCTTTTGATCAAAATGCTTCTTTCTTCAATGATTTAATACAAGCTATTGTTTTCTTCAAGTAATGTAATGGATATTATAACTTCTTGGTTTCTAAGAGTCAGAGTAAGAAGATTCATCTGAAGGTGTCTGGAGGCCGGGATATTTTCCTCACTAAAAGCTCAACCCCCCCCCCCTCAGGTTACAGTGTCAGTCCCATTGTGCCTCTAATTGTTAATATATATATATATATATATATATATATATATATATATATATATATATATATATATATATATATATATATAATCGGCATAATTTGTCGTGAAACTGACATTGTGTGGCACTCGAGTCGTTGAGTGCCTTGTTCTGATGCCAAACGATTCATGTGGTAAGCTTTTGATCAGCCCTCCCAAGACATTTACATCTCCTTGGTACTCGCCAATATTTTTTGAGCTCTTCCGACAGCCTCCATCGTTAAGTCGACTGTCGTAGCCACGGAGGACCTGAAACACAACTGGCACATTAGAATGTTGGGGGCGGGTGGGGTGGATGCATAGCTTTAGGTTACATGTTTTGTGGGCGGCGCGTCTGTATTTAAATGGTGATGTGATATTGGTCTCACACCTTCTCGTTATCATCGAGCTTCTATACATGTAAATAGCAAATCTTTGCTGTCGCGAAACTAAATGATAACATCAACAAGATTTTGAAACACCTCTAAGATGTCGTACCACTCACCTTCAAGGTGCCTGATAAAAGTAGCAACCGCATCATTGTCGCTGTAAAACACGGGTTCTTTTGGATATTTCGTA
Organism: Megalonaias nervosa; assembly: GCA_016617855.1. Lineage (NCBI taxonomy): Eukaryota > Metazoa > Mollusca > Bivalvia > Unionida > Unionidae > Megalonaias > Megalonaias nervosa. The sequence continues at coordinate 16,245 of JAECUM010057836.1, forward strand.
GCAGAAGACGAATTGCTCCAGCAGCAATAGTTCCACAGTGTGTGGCTTCGTTTCCTCGCTAATACGCAAGGGGTTGAAGTCACTGTCCAACCAAAGACATTAGCCGCAATTCTAAAAGAAGGTTACTCTTGACAACAGGCGAAGTAATAAGTAATCAGTCTTTTTCTGCATCATTCCGTCATGAAGCAAAACTGTAAGACCCGTTACATACCCTCGGATGATATCTTTAGGCATATGGAGAATGTCCATGGCGCCCATGAAACTTTCCGCCAGTTAAGGCAGCAAAACAAGACATAACCCCATAAACACTGCCCACTTGGCTAAAGGAGATTATTAAATTGGCATGCTCTAAACTTTTTCAGGATCAGGACTCAAGAAGATATCGTCTCACGAAATACAAGTGATTTCCAACAACCTGGACCTTGAACATAATATTTCAATTCAAGGCATAGTAAAGTCAGTTGGGTGGACACACCCAGTCTATATTCTCTAACTTCAATTTGCATGACATGGCCTCACAAAGGAGATAGGTGAATCTTGTTGGCCACACGTAGCTGCCCTGAAAGTTACAATGTCCCGCACACGACAGACCAACCTCTGCCCTAATCATGACATTGCTACTTTTGCTGGATTAGCCAGAAAAACTTCTGACTCTAAGGCAATAACGAGGCGTTTGATAGAGAAAGGAAATTTTTTAGTAAATTATATGGCTCTGAAAATTCTTAACCTATCCCATTAGGATCAATCCCTTCCACCCTTCCCGCAAATGCGAGCTTGCTGTTGAAGGTTTCGCTCAATCTTAACATGGTTATATCTGGTATACAGATTATCACCTTCTGGGAACAGGAGGTAATCTGGAGGTCTTAGATCCCTTCATTTATATGATCAATATACATGTATATTATATTTTCTCCCTGAATAACAGGTGTTCAGGCCCCAATGTCTTTTGCTGGAAGTAAGCGAAGTCTTTTGAGGAAACACTTTCCTCCAATTACCACCCTTGCGTTAGAATACCTATGTCATATACCATGGCATGATTTTTCTATATCAAAACTGCTATACATAATAATGAACAATCATATGCCATAGGTGAAGCAATGTATAAACATCGCCAATCTGTAGAGCGACACAACTATTATTAATATAGGTTTAAATGTGTCTTGCCAACACTGCCTGAAAACCTGCAAAAAGAAGGAAGATCTCAGAAAACATGAATATAACCATCACAGTTCAGTGGATGCCTCTTCTCTTGGGTCCCAATATTGAATTGTTGTGGATGCATGTACAATTTGTGATCTATTCCAGTTATGTCCGACTGTGTCTGCTATTTCAGGCACTATGCAAATCAGCTTTGATGAGGGATTCTCTTGTGATGACATAATGAGTTCAACAATAACGTAATGCCATTTTTGACAATTTTACCTGATTTGGCCTGTGCATCCCCCAAACAGTTGTGGGGAACGAGGCACTCACATTCATCCATTTATAAATCGTATATTATCTCATGATCCCACCAGGATTGATATTGCATAAACAACATAATATTCTAGCCGACACAAAACAACCACAAACCTATATAGTGCCATAACAGTTCTTTCAGTTTATTTACAGAATGCAGGATAATAAGTACTTATGATTATAAGATAAATTTCAAAATAGTTTTCTAGCTATATTATTTTTACACGTATATTTACAAAAAAGTTAGTTTGGTTTTTATGTTCTACTTTTGTTTAATTCAGTCACGGTTGCATGAAACAATAATATCATTTGAAACCCAATTACATTAAACATTATTGTGGTCCGAAAAACAGTAAATCGGTTGCAACAATAGGTTGTGATAATACGGGCCACTATAACGGTAGAAAGCAGATGTTATATGATCCTAAAAGTGGCGGCACCGAGGTAGTTGGGGATATGTATAAACCAACAAGACATCTGTTATCAGTTGAAAACAATGATTCAACAAAACAAATTCCTTTTGATGATTTACATAAGTACTGAAACCAGTCAGGGACAGATGGTAACAAGACCACCACAGCATATGGGCGGTGATGCCTCCACATCGTATCAGGCAGTACCTCATTACTGATTTTGGGATTAACGTTCAGTGTGGATAGATTACAGAAATGAAATGTATCTGGAATTTGTAAACCAAACATCATATTATTTATCCTCGTACATTTGTGTTCATCAACGCCAACTAAATTTAATGTATTTCTGTGCTATAAAGCACCAGACCAAACAAAATAGTTTCATGCTTTGTTTGTGGGATAATGCATTATCTACACTGATCTGCGTGTAACTGTCTCTTAAACTGTGGTGTGGAAGTTCACCTAACTTTGTAAATAGGTGTTTCTTGTAGCTTTGAGGAAATGCGAACTTTGTTTTGTTGTTTTGTCCCTCCCCTGGTTCTTTTGAAGATGTAAAATATCAAATTTCAAAGTTGCAAACACCATGACATTTTCTATTTATTAAAACCTTTCTCTAATCCGTCATTTTGGGAGTACACATAATGTATGAATCACTGAATTTTGGGTTACAATTCCTGGGTTTTAAGGAGTCATGCTAGCTCAGTAGTAAGAGGGTAGACACAAGATGGAGGGACAGCTACTGTGGTCTGTCCTTGGGGGAGGCAGTATACACCTACTGCCGTAGCATTAAATAGCCTACCTTTGTTTCTTTGTCATCAAACACCAAATACACCAAGCCAAATCTGGGTCATGGTCAAGGTGGAAAGCGTAAATGGGGTATGGTGTCAGAATATTTTTGTAGGTTGGGATATGTCATCAAATAGCATGGAAATTTGATGTAGGATTTGCCCTAGTTTTGTTTGCAGATATCAATCCAAGTAGGAGTTTACACTTATATATCAATCCCCGTCCAGTTTGGTTTCCAGATATCAATGCCAATCTAGTTTAAATTTTAGATATCAATCCCAATCTAGTTCTTTTTGCAGATATCAATCCCAGTCTAGTTATATTTGCTGATATTTAATACCAGTCTAGTTTTATTCGCTGATGTAAGTCAAGTTTAGTTTGTTTCTCAGACTCATACTGATCAAGCATTTGTTTTATTGCAATGACCTGAGTTAAATAAATTTAATGCATGTAAATTACATTCAATTTTGCAGAAGCAGTTTCATCTAAATTGTTAGCTATGTCTGCCACAGTGCAAGGTGTTTGGATAACATTAAATTAATTTGGTGTGTAAGGTGTTTGGAAATTTTGTGTCAAGATAATGAGATTGGACTGTAAATGTATAAATCATTGCCGGTGCATGCATGAACATAGTATCTGGATACGTTCAGACGTACAAAGCCTTTAGAGAATAATTACATGATTCTACCAACCCTTCTTTAGTACAACGAGTCCATCCTTGCTTCCAGTAGATGCAGAGATCAGCTAACCACCTCACTGAAGAAATTCGGCTTCACCGTGTTTTACTCAGTACACCAGATTCCACGTCTTCATTACCTCCGTCACAGAGATGCTTCCACAACAACAACAACAACAAAAAGACAAGTATGAGGTCTCGTCAAATAACATCAACACAATGTCAGTAGATAGGGAGGAATACGTAATACCTCATCACCAGCCTCAAATTCAGGCTCAGATGCATCCACATAATCCACACTCTCGAGATAAATGTTTCAAATCTGATGTATACAATGTCATTATCGCGCATCAGTCATTTAATTCGTTTTTTATCGGTGATTTATACAACGTAAGAAATAACCATATTGTTTTTGAGGAATTATGGATAAAATTGATAAACCTAGCCTTGTAGTTAATATTAAAATTGCTTGACGGAACAATAAGTCCCGTTTATTACACATAGAGTTGGTTCAACGTTTTGGAAAGGAACGGAAGGAACATGACATTTAACTTATGACATATAGCAAGCTAGTTATATGACGAAATAACATTAGGAAAATGTTTACGAATTGGACTGTACGAAAACTGTGCAGAGGGACAATATTTTGTGTTCCGTACATGCTCAAATTGAGTGTTATAAAAGCACTGTGTATGTTAATCATCTGAAAAAGATAATTACAGACTAATAAGGTCAAATAAGCTAAATTATGTTTGCACTTGCTTTTAAACCTTCATACCTTAAACCCCCAAATTATTTATACATTAAAAATTGTGACATAGTTTATAAACTGTTTCCTTTAAATGTATTATAACTAATACAATTGCAACAGGAATTAACTTTGCAAGCTGCAGGTGAAGAAGCAATTTGGCAGATTATTTGTAACAGCTTCGGTGGAGATTATTCAATAAAATACCCACAAAAGTCTACTTAATGAGCATTGTGGAAATGAAACAACGTAATAATCCATCTACAGTCTGTATAGTGTTTAATGGGTGAACGTGAAACAATGAATTTCTTAGGAACAATTTTAAAATATATAGTTAATTCCATTGTATTATCATAATCTCTGTTATGTATTTACATTTGTTTTGTTACCTTTGTATTATGTAAGTCACAAATAGACGGCATGTATACCAGATATATTTGTTAATTTTATTTCCAGTAACTGTTTAAAAATATAATATAGTCAATTTAAGTGGTAATGTAAATAAGAGAGGGATCCCCCTTTCAATGTTACCTCTAATCTCCTAACAGTCTTTCCCGTGTTATACTTGATATGTGTTGCTCATGAATTCTTAATTGATTATCAACCACCAATTAGAAAATATATAAAAAAAAACTGCTTGCAATTTAGAAACTCAACAATTTTTAAACTACATTATCGATTGCCGTGAAATTTTACACACATTCAGTCATCCCAATCAAAGATTGGTCCTATATATAATGGTTCCCCTTGGACATCTAGTATCGTCACCACAGCAATCATCTTAAAAATCTTGTTATCGCTACTCCTCCAGAATAAATGGTCCTATCAGCAGTGGGTTTTGACTAAATCATTATTATGATGTCTAGTTGGTCCCAGTTGGCTGAGTAGTCTAAGGTGCTTGCCTTTATAAATAAATCATATATCTCGCCTCTGTCCGTATGGATTCAAGTATGTCTTGACAAACATAGTTATGTGAGAGAGCTTGCCAGTAGCTTCCCGTGAGTCAGTGTTTCTTCCTGGGGTCTTCCCTGGTTCTTTTTCCACCAAGATATACTGGCCACCATGTACAGCAGATCATGTGCTGACATGGTGTTAAAGCCCACGAAATCAAACCAAGACGAAAATACATTGTTATACATTTGATGTCCAGAAAGATTGTCAATGCAGCCATCTGGAAAGTCTCATTGCTACAACTCCTGAACGGAAATTCATATTGATATGGATTATTCGCCAGAAGACGTCTTTTGATGTCTATTGGAGCTAAATGAAGAGTTTAAGAATCTGATATCCAGCATAACATCGGCAGCAGCCAGCTGAAAAATCATATTATCATTTCTTCTCAACAGAAAGTCACACTGACACAGACATTTCACTAGAAGACTGCTTAAGATGTCTTTTTTTTCGAAATGAAAATATGTCTAATATAGCTGCCACTATTCATCTTGTTATTGCAACTCCATTATGTATGGTCATATTAACATACTAAAATGATAAGCCATCATCCATTCCCACCCAACCATGAATTCAAGTCAAGGTAGGTAAAATAGTCTGTAATTTTGCACCATCTAACTCCTCACTAATCTGGGCGCGTACTTTGTAGGATTTAAGAGGGAGTCATTGAAGAATTTGTACGCTTATTGTTCTACAAAAGGCAACAACAGCTTGCAAACTGAGAATTCTCACCATTTTGAACCTTTAAGTAATGGCACAATAATGTCATTAAATTAGGAGTGTATTATTATCACTACATACTTTTATTTGTATGAGAATTTTGAGTTTGAATTACAGTTCTTTCAAAACTGGAAGTTGAGCAAATGTACCTGTGTACTTTCAGAAAAATATCAGTTATGTAGCATTTTACAGTGATAGCATGTTAATTCTTTATAAAGATGTTCTTATGAATGAGCTTAGTTCATATATACCACATACATTTTTATGAGACGAGATCAACAGCAAAGATTGTCTCCGATCTGT
>JAECUM010057838.1:0-16339 GCA_016617855.1 Megalonaias nervosa
GTATGTACGCTGTATCAATTTTTTCATTAAAAGGAAACGAGGCTTGCAACTTTATATCATTAATTATATAAACACTGTAGATGAATCCCAAGGAAAGTGCACACATACCGTCACGACGAACTATATTCTTGTAGGTTATTTGGTGTAAGTTCAATTTCAAGGTTTTCATCCGGAGCAAATTATTTTTTCTCTCTCACTCCAGATTTCTGAGCAGTTTGTCCGTTACGCGGGGTGTGTGTGTGTGTGTGTGCAGAAAACATAAAGGGTTGCGATGAAATTGTGTACCATATTAAATATTTAGAAAACGGGGTTATTAATCCTTTTTATCGTTATTTTCATAGGTCACTAATGATTAATGTGTGGAAATTCATCATTGACCTAGAATCAACAGCACACGGTTGCAAGAATGTTTATATATGCGTATTATTACGCCATGGGCGGATCACAATTTGATATACCAATAGTATTGGTATGTCAAATTGCTTTATACCAACACTTTAAAAGCCATGTTATTTTTAATGCATGTTATATATATATATGTATATATATATATATATATATATATATATATATATATATTATATATATATATATATATATATATATATATATATATATATATATATTCGATCATGTGAACTTGATGTGCTGACAAATTTAACATATTACTATAAATCATACAAATTTAGTTTAATCTGCAATTTCACAATTTTTTCTCCATATAATAAGGTATTTATTGAAGTGTCATTTTCGCGCTAAAGTAAGTAGCTAACATACTTACTTTGCTGAATTCATAAAAATATTATGATACTAAAATATTATGACTGACAGTAACTGGAACAATGCTAAACGTGGAAATTTGCAGACTTGTGTTTAAACGTCACATGATTTTGATACGCATTATGTACGAAAATCATCCCATATTAAGGCCAAATATGGAAAAATAGACTTGTTTAAGCAATTTGTTGTAATGAAACAAAGTACATCCATCAATTTTCAATGGGGCAAAAGGTGTATAAACTTCATATGAGTGACTACCCATTGAAATATTTTCATATTCTCTAAAACAATTTTTGATCCCAGACACCAACCCCCCTAAAATTAAATTGACAGTCCCTAATCGGTTCAGTTGTGACACAAATATACAGTTGGGATATTTTCACTGAAGTAAAATGATTTTTCTCGTTATAGACCCGTGTTTTACTGGTAAGAAGCACTACCGCAGGGAAGGCGGTTGTAATTCCTACTACCAATGTGTTAACGGCGTTTCGACTCCCAAATGTTGCGGATCCGGATTTAAGTACGATGATAACAACGAATGCGTCTCTGATGCTGTTGATAGAGATAAATGCGACGACCAATGTGAGACCTCCGATGCAGTCGTACAAAGGCTAGGCAGTTCCAGTAAGTTGTTCATTTCATTTGGATTAATTGTTTGGGTTTTAAGAAGTATGTGATGCGAGTCCTCAAGTGTCAAAATATTGTAAATAGTACCTCGTTTTGAAATATCAAGTGCAGAAGTCATTTAGTACGAGTACATTTTGTCCACTTGTGAATAGACGCGTGAATCCAGGGTCACACACAGCACCACACTGCCCAACAGTGTTACGTTATTCTAACAAAATTTATTTATTAAATGACGGCATTGAAATGATGCTGCTAAAACCCAATTCAGATTGTTTAAACTTTAGAACTTTATTAATACTCGTGGATCCTTTCTTGGGTGTGAAGGCAAAAGAAGAGTAATATATATATATATATATATATATATATATATATATATAGTATATATATATATATATATATATATATATATATATATATAATATATATATAATATTCAACCACTGGCGTACCGAACAGGGAGCAATGGGGCGAATCGTACCTGGCGGCACTTCTATAGGGGCGCAGAAAAAGAGAGAAAAGAAGCTAAAGTGGAAAAAAGAAAGGAAAGAAAAATGTAAAAGAAAGGGAGAGAGAGGGATAAAGGATAACAATATTTTGAAAATTTGATGCCGCCCTTGATGATGCCGCCGCCCTAAAATAAGCGGCATCTCGGACCTCCTCCCGGGCAGCATTTTAGCTCCGTCCGCCACAGTATTCAACAAGTAAAAATACCATTTCGTGACATCTCAATTGCCATGATAACCTTCTTAAGAAAAGGAATGCCCGGAGCATCCGCATGAACCTTACATGTCATTTCGTTTTACGGATTTACAGTTGTACAGAATAAAAACGGTGACTTTCATCATGTGATGAAAAGAACTTTACACACGTGCTCATTTCAAATGAACTTTTTGAAACTAGCCACGCTGATTAAATTTAAATTTTTACTTGCCAAATTTCAAAGAGGTGAAACGGTTTCAACGAGGTTCATAAACGTTTTTAGAAATGAGCACTTGTATACGATCATCACTGTACATTCTGTTACGAATCTAATATTACTAAAGAAGAATCATAAATGACACCTCTTCAAATGAAGAAGGTTCAGAGCTGTTTTCATACTTCAGATAATTTTACTCGTGCGGCAATTTAAAAAAAAAAAAATCTTAAAACAAGCATTGCATGGACCATTATCAAAATATATAATTCAGATTTTGCAATATTATATGACGCAACAGCCAAAGGGTGTATATTTTAATGTAAAATTGTATAACGTAACAGCCAAAAGAATGTATACTGTGATGTATTTATTCTTTAAAACTTCTCTCAAGCTTGCAATAGTATGGAAGACGGCTCAAACATCTATGGTTACATCAATCTGGAGCATGGTGGATTGAGGTTTCGCGCATGCCCATTTGGCACGACCTACAACCCCCTGGAATGTCGCTGTAGTGCTCGGTACAGTTCATCTGGATCCTCTCTGACCATTTCCAAGACAAGACAGAGATGTAAGCAAGAAACAATCACACCATAGGCATCATGAATAAAAAATCTTTTCATTGCAATTTTAACAATCAGTAAAATTTTATTTGGTAGTATTATATTTATCGTTGTTACAATTTAACTGCCATACTATGCACTAATTTAGGAGTCTTTCATACCTGTCGGCAAATAAACAATGGGAGTTAATAATTCATTTCACTGAATATTGCCGAGTGAATAAAGAAATCTTAAATAAGCTTAAGTATCTTTTCTGAAAAAGAAATGCAGCTAAGTTATTTTATAAACGGGACTACTTGTATGTTCTCATACAGCTCAGATAATGTTACACTAGCGTATGAATCTATATTCAAGTTTTAATGTACTTTAATACTGACTCTACTCTACCGAAACTTAAAATGTTTACAAAAATAACTAAAATGCCATCCCTGTCCTTATAATTATCTCTAATGTTAAATGAAATAAAATCGGTGGTTTCGTTTTTTTTAAAAAAATGCTTTTATATGCATATACTGTCGGTGTTTGGCACTTGAAGTAATGTGTCTTTCTTTCTGGGTGTCATAGCTTGCAGAGCAGAATTCAACATGAACTTCGACGACGGTTTTATAGATCTTTCTGACGGCAACACTGCCTTCAGTTTCATGGGCTGTTACATCGACCGCGGATCTGTCTCATTCGCTGGTGCTGGACACATGACCCTCTGGGGATTCACCGGAAGGTTCTACGGTACAACGTTTGGCATCAAGATGAGAATCAAACCCGACATTGGTTCCAGAAAAAGATCGGAAACCATTATTTCCAACTGTGGTTTTGATGGCGAACCTACAATCAGCATCTGTAGGGAGAATGGCAAGGTCAAGATGGCAGCCGTTGTCACGGGAAGTGCCAGCCCCATGGTCATCGAAGATTTGTGTGATGTAGGTACAAATTAACTAGAATGTGTAATTGTATGGGAAAACCTGAATTCTTCAGAATTCAATATACACGTGAAATGTTAAATATTCGCAAGAACAAAAATGGGAAAGCTGACACGATGCAAATTCACATAACAGTTTTCACATACCTAGTCATTTACAATGTTGTCGGTGAATGTGGTTCCATTCACTAACTGTGCAAGTGTTGCTGAATTTAAAAAAAAAATAGGATTAAGTAAAAGCATTAGACGTTCAATACACAGTCAGTACCATAAACTACGACATTAGGTCCCAATAAATTTCTTTTCTCGAAAATTAAAACTGCATGCATGTCTTTCTTAGATTTCGATGGGATGAGAAAACAGTCTAAATCTTCCTCTACTGTAATCTCAAAACTGCTGATAATTGTCCTTATTAACTGTTTTGGACATCTCATCACAAAAGCCAATAATAATTGTCCTTATTAACTGTTTTTGTAAATCTCATCATAAACACCAAGTAAGGAGGATCAGCGTTTTGTGCTGAATCAGTTAGCTAGCAGAATACCTCTTCTCTCTATTGCAGGATGACACATGGTGCGAGATTGTCTACTACTTCAACGGCAAGAGTTTCGTAGGAGGAGTGGGAAAGAATAGGCAGTCACTACCATGTGGAGGTTGGTGTTCTCCCATTAAAACACATATTGAGAAAGCAAATTCCTTTTTTTAAAAGATCAGTCGTGATTTGGGCATCAGGTGACCTGGTAATTCCCGAAAATTCCCGTTGTTTTTTGTTTTGGTTGCAAGTCTACTCCGTGATATCTTGTATCCAATTCTAACACGAAAATCTAAGTTTGAAATGATACAATTAAACACCACAAGGAAGCTTAAAGGCTATATTAACTCTAAACAGCAATGAGTTTAAAGGCTATTTTAGTTCTAAAAACCACAAGGAGGCTTATAAGCCATTTTAGCTATAAGCACAGCAAAGAGGCTTCAAGGCTGTTTTAGTTCTAAACATCACAAGGATGCTTTAAGGCTACTTAGCTCTGATTTTGAAATTAAACACCATACGAGTTTAAACTTACTTTAACTTACTGGTTTTGCCCTATACAAGAAGGATGGATTTATACAACAGAATATATCGATAACGTTATATATATATATATATATATATATATATATATATATATATATATATATATATATATAGAGAGAGAGAGAGAGAGAGAGAGAGAGAGAGAGAGAGAGAGAGAAATGATATCCACGTCAGGAAACAACAACATTACTTACTTTAATCACTAGTTATAGTCACCCAAAGATGTCTAATTAATTTCGTTATCTGCGGGCAAATCGATTGCCAGGTGGACTTGATACTCAGTATATGCTGTGATTTATTGAAAGAAAAGCTGATCAACGTATTTTAGTTAACTTCGTATGGACTACCGTCAAATCCCCTGACACTAATACTTTTATGTTAAGCCAATAAGGCGCGACGTATATAATGTTCAATTGCATTTGACACACAATAATGTAAATTGTACAATTCGACACTTTCATTTGTGATTACTATCTTGTTCTGTTATTCCCCTGGACTATATTTTTGCCTCTTCTTGGATTGCTAGCTTCCTTTAACACTGAGAATATATTCATTTTTTAAAATTAAGTCCAGCTTTCAACCAGCGATCAAGACAAGCCTTTTCATGCTTGCTTTTGCAGCGCTTTCTCATATCATTCTAAGCCATCTTGGAAATGCTCAATCACCTCACAGCTATGAACCGTCTCAGTCGTCCAAAAATGTACTTATTAATAGGTAGAAAGACCTGTAAGTGCGAGTTCAAGTACCAAGAACAGATAACTAAATTAGCATTAGAAAGAAATTTGAATATATTCACCACGGTAGGTATTGTACAGGAGTGGTAACCAAACAATCGTCAGTGAAGTCCAATGGTAACTTAAACTTCCCATATATTACCGAATGGGCAAACTGAAGTCCAATATTAACCACAGTTCCCATATATCACTGAATAGGCATACTAAAGTCCAATAGTAACCAAACGTCCCGTATATTACTGAATAGGCATACTGAAGTCCAATATTAACCAAACTTCCCATATATTACTGAATAGGCATACTGAAGTCCAATGGTAACCCACTGATGATTGGAGGCTGCAATAATGGATCTGGATTCAACGGACTCATAGATGACGTAAGTACTAGTTTTATTTCAGACCACAGTCATCTCTCTCTCTCTCTCTCTCTCTCTCTCTCTCTCTCTCTCTCTCTCTCTCTCTCTCTCTCTCAATGCACTTGTGTTAACAATGTTTTAATTTTACATTTTACAAAAATAAATTTTCTGAATTTCAAGTGATCACTGAAATTTGCACATACCTTTTATCATATATATATATATATATATATATATATATATATATATATATATATATATATATATATATATATATATATATATAATATGTTATGTCTTTTTCAGGTAAACATCTATACAATGTGTATTCCTGGTGATTTTTAATCATTAAAGAGCATCCCGTTTTTATCCTGTCTCACATGATTGATTTTTTTTTCTGTATTATTTTTACACTAAACTATTTATTTTCTTCAGCTAGCTGTTATTGGTAATAAAGATTTTGATACATTAATGTTATTCTATTTTCAAATGTCTGACATACAGGCGATGATTATTATGTAACTGTAAATCTCTTGAATGCAGAAAATCAAAAAGGATGTCTCAAAAATAAAACAAGAACGAAACCAATAATAAGAGTAACTACAACGTTAGCAACAGCAACGATGACGAAAAATGCAACCTTTCTGGGGAAAGGAAACATTGCTGGAAATAAAACTTAATATTATGTAACCCTAGCGTACATAATACTAAATAGATTATCCAGCCTGGTATCATTGCAACATCTTCTTTGTAAAAATGAATCTTAAGGTGATCTGCAACACAAGAAGTCGCGTACACACACACACACACACACACACACACACACACACACGTGCGCGCACTCACACACATTCTCACCATAGAACCAGGTCTGGTCAGGAAATATCCGTCTGGAAAGACATTTCTCAGGTAAAAGTTCCACACACGCACATACACGGACATTTTTTCTTGGGATAAGAACTACCCTTTAGCCATTCTTCTCAATCTGAGTTGTTCCAGTGGTGAAAGTTTTGCAGCTAGACAATATTAGGGCAATGTGCTTTTCAGAGTATTAGAAAAAACGACGCCGACTGAATTATGACGCTGTCACGCATTAAAATGCACCTAAACGTCGAATACGTGTTGAAAATAAAATAGAAATACAAAATTTAAGGAAGTGCCTGTACAAAGAATCAGGCTTTACAAGGAGCTTGAAGAGCCTGTAAAACTCGAATTAGCATAATCTTACGACTTGCTTTTAACTCTAGAAATATAGTCCTCATAGACAGCGTCGCAATTATCTTTCTTTAGACGTTACAGAGAACTACTGAACACATGGAATCCGGCCGCAAGTAATACTGAGCAAGAGATAAAGTAAAGAAAAAACAATAGCCAATAGATGGGACAAAAACAATCCCTCACAATGACTGCAGCTCTATTTGCCATAAAGAACTTCCAGGAATACACAAGACCATTTCTTGTTCATATTTTCGTTTCAACTACTGAGTACTTAACCCATATCAAATATTCTTGAGAAACACCAACATGCCAAATTTGGTAAGAAAAATATTTTCTTGTAAGTTCGAATTACCATGTTCATTACGAACCGTGCAAGAACAGAACAGACCTCTTTGTAGTGACTCTTGAACTTTCACTTCATAACATGGCTAGAAGGTTATTGATGTTGCCTCAGTCCCATATCTTAAGTTTTGTTAAATCCATAATTAGTATTGTTGGGAAAGAAACAGGAGTCACTCAAAGGGACAGACGCTCTACTTGGAGAACCGAATTTCCAGGACCATTTCTTTCTTCTAACTGCTGAGTGTTGAAATCATCTTTGATGTTCTTCAGCAATAAAGAGACTTTACAAAGTAGCTAATGTGTTGGACATACTGGATGCCAGCCAGATTGGCAACATTTTTTGGATCAAGTAGACATCGTTATAAGTCTTTTGGTGAAAATCAGAAGTCAATATATCCCATCCATTCAGGGGGAGTAGCGAAAACAAACTTTTCAATGCAGTTATCGTGCCAGTCATATTGTATATGTTGGCAGTAATATTGTATATGTTGGCACCATTTTCATTTAAGATCAACTAGGTACCTTAAGAAATATACCGGTGAAAAATCTTTTTTGATATAACGATCTGTGTTGGAGGAGTAGAGATAACAATATTTTCAAGATGGCCACCATGGTTCAGTTAGGACCAACTAGCCACCATAACGAACTCTTCTGATACAAACTCCATCGCAAAATGACTTTCTATTTAAGAGGTGTAGGGAAAACAATATTTTCAAGATGGCAGCTATGGTAGCCATATTAGCTGTCCGATCTGCGCCATTTTGATTTAAGACAGCATACGAAGTCTTCTGGTGAAATCCCATAGTTGATATGACATTCCGTCTAGAATAAATAACATTAACAAGATTTCAAGATGACCACCATTGTAGCCATATTGGCTATCAGTTGCGCACCATTTCCATTTATGACCAGCTAGACATCATAAAAAGTCTTCTGGTGAAAAGAAAATGTCGATATAACCAGCCATTGATGAAAAGTAGCGAAAGTAAGATTTTCCAGATGGCCATTTTGGCATTCATATTGGAAGTCAGATTGACACCATTTTGATTTACGACCACCAAGACAATATAAGAAGTCTTTCAGTGAAAATCTGAAATGCTGTTATGGTCAGAAGTAGTAACACGACTTTAAAGGAGGCCACTGTGCTGACCATACTGATGTCTGAGTGGCACCTTTTTCATTAGGACCAACTAGACATCACAGGAAGTCTTTTAGTGAAAGTCCCATGTTGATTCGACCATTCATTCAGGAGGAATAACTTTAACGAGGTTCTCAGTTAGCAGCAGTGGCAGCCATTCTAGAGTAGCGAGCGGCACCATTGTCATTTAGAACCATCCAGAGATTATAAAACGTCTTCTGGTTAAAACCCAATATAAATGACATTCTTTTCAGGGGTAGCGATAAAAAATTTCCAAGATGGCAGGTGAGATGCATACTGGACATCAAATCGACAAAACTTCTATTTAGTACCAACTAGACATCATAAGTAGTCTTCAGTGAAAATCACATGTTGATATGACCTTCTATTCAGAGGGAGTAGCGATAACAAGATTTCGAGACTGTCGCTGTGGCGACCATATTTAACATCAGATCGGCAAGATTCATGTACAATAAAATCTCTTTTGGTTGAATTCCCACGTCAGTATAATTTTCCATTCGGGAGGTGTAGTTGTAATAAGATTTTTCAGGATGTCTGCCGTGGCGGCCATATTGGACGTCACATTGGTACCATATCTATTACTCACTAACTCGACATAAGCGGTCTTTGAGTGTAAACCCCATCTTGATATGGCCATTCTTCCAGAAGGAGCAGTTATAACAAGATTTTCAAGATAGCTGTTGTGGAGGCCATATTTGACGTCTGAGCAGCACCATAGTCATTTAAGATCAACTAGACCATTAGGATGAATGTGTGTTAAGTGTCAAGGCAATCCTAAAAGTAGTTTAGGAAGAATGGCGATAACAGATATTTTGCCAACGGACGGACGAACGACGGATGCAAAACCATCCCATAAGCTCCTCTGGTCTATGACCTGCAGAGCTAGAAACAAATAATAAGGCCCTTGATTTCGCTTGTATAATCACCAAAACTAGAACGTATTCACTTTGTTCAGTGTATGAATGTCATTTAATACACGGCTGATGTTTGGACGTCTTGCTCGTTGATTATCGGCGCGTAAACTTTCCTAGACGATGCATTCATTAAATCGACATTTGAAAAGTAAGCGACTGATTGACGTTTCTATTTGGTATGACAAATCAGATTATTATTTATTCGAAAAACAAGATTTCTCGACAAGAACAAGGACTGCATGTCGAACCCACGATAAAATAATTGCCGTAACAGTATGACCTTGACCCGAAAATAAATATGTTAGCATGTTACAGAATGTGTTAGCTTCATAATGATTCATCCAATATATGAACACTTTCCATCGAGGAGTTTGGAAATAAAAGCTCTGGCTTAAACCTTCACGCAAATTTTGTAAGACCGTGACCTTGACCACAAGGTCATAGAGACGAATAAATTGTCCTAGCTTCTTAATGATTCGTGTCATATATGATGAGAACCTATAAAGGGTAATAGCAAGTATTTAAGAGTTTAATGCAGTTTTTCATGAGTTTATCGTGGCCTAAACTGTCAGTTGCCGAATCACACAGCAAATAACGCCCGAAATATTTGCTAATAAAATGTAACCCAACCGCTTTTTTTCGTTTTAAAGTCGTGCAGTGTGTTTGCCTTCCGATTCAGAGTTTACTATAGTTATTTTGGACGTGACTCTAATTATAAAAGTATAAAGTAATTCTCTGTACAGTTTATACTTAAGGTGGCGCTCTACAGTTTCGTATTTTGCATAGGGTTAGAATTTTAAAGAAAAAGAACTTCCCCGGGTTTCCTCACTAGTTATACTGGCTATTTAAAAAAGACTTTGTATAGCTTAGGTATTGTTCAAAGAACCTTTAATTCTCTTTATTTTGGTGTATGATTGATGGGTGTAATATGGGTTATAGAGTATACAGTTTGGCCTTACTCCAGATGTGCACCCTTCAAAAAAGTGCTAGATCCACTTGGTCATTTTCACTTCCTGAACTTTAGAGGTAAATTGTAAAAAAAGAGCCAATAACTTTTTTTACATTTTATATATTTGGTAATTCATTCATTGCACTTTCAGAAGCTGGTATTGTCTAGTCTGGCAAAATTCATTTTCCCTATTTTAATAGGTGCTAAGGATGGTGTACTTTAGACAAATTCTGGCTGACTTTTGGAGTACAAGGGAGCAGTCATTTTAGTTAGCAGTGTGCTAAGATCATTTACAATTTCCAAAATTACAATATCCAAAGAAATGTCAGCCACATTCCATCAAAGTAGCATAGAGGTATGCCAACATTTTCTCCACTGTGCATGTTTTAAATGCAAACAACTTCACCTTACATACGTCACTCTCTCAAAAGTACATAATAACTGGTGAGCGCCTCCTTATATACCCAACTAGGTCTGATCACATGGTTATGTTCTGACCAGTGAAAATCTTCCCTACATTCATCAACTGATGCAGCTGCAATTATACGTAAATAAAAACTTTAAGTAAAACATTAACTGATGCCAATGCCGCTGCTGCCGATATTAGATTTGTGATTTGTGACTTTTAGAGTTTCACTCCATTTTTTAGCACATGATAGGCTGTATATGATGGCCAGTATATGTAGCGAGGGAAGAGCCCGGGAAGACGCCACGAAGAACCAGTGAAAATCTTCCCTACATTCATCAACTGATGCAACTGCAATTATAAGTAAATAAATTCTTTAAGTAAAACATTAACAGATGCCGATGCTGCTGCTGCCGTCATTAGATTTGTGATTTGTGACTTTTAGAGTTTCACTCCATTTTTTAGCACATGATAGGCTGTATATGATGGTCAGTGTATGTAGTGAGGGAAGAGCCCGGGAAGACGCCATGAAGAATTACCGATCCACGGGAAGATACCAGCAAGTTTTCTCACATACTCACACAGGTCAAGGCAAGAATCGAATCCACGTGGACAGAGTGAGATGTGATTGATCTATAATGGCCAACCAGAAACCCTGCCATCATCAGAAGAGTGACTGCTATGTCTCACCTCACTCTTATGTGGGCTCGATATATATATATATATATATATATATATATATATATATATATATATATTATACAATTTTATAAAATATCTTTCACACTTTCTAAAATAAATGCTATACAATTTACTTAAGATATCTTACATAATTTATATCTTATAAATTGTATACGATATAAGATATCTTATAAAGTTGACATGATATCTTAGACAGCTTATAAGATCTCATACATGATATAAATTTATAAGATATAATACAAATATCATGTAACATAAGCTTTTATACGATATCTAAGTTAAATATACAAGATACATTTTAAAGTAAGATATGTCACAAAATACATAATATATCTTACAAAGTTTATAAGATATGTCTAATCTATTGATATATTTTTGGGAATAAATAGTTATTTATCTTATCATAAATTGATGTTACCTCCTCACTGGCGATAACAGACGTTTCCTCTTGGAAGATGCTGTCCCTCCCTCTTGTTCACGAAGACGCAATCGACTCTAGGCATGCTATGAACAGAGATCTAATTGATTCCGATGGAGAGGAAGAAGAACGTACTTCATTCCTCAATCCACATGTACGCAGACCTTTTACAAAGTCCCAGTTATTGCCTGACCATAAACAACAAAAGGCGCATCCGTTCGTGTACTTTTTGTGCACGAAAGACACGTGGTATGTGTGTCCCATAGGGCTTTGTTGTGCCCATACTTGTCCACATTTTGTAACATTGATAAATAAAATTTCTGAAACGAGACTTTTGCATGAAAAACAGATGAAGTATAATTAAACAAAGGGTTGCGTCATTCTCGTTGTTATCCTTACTACTTATTTTCCTAAAATGAAAATAAACATGTCAGAGTTTATTTTTATTTCCCTAACGATTTATAAACATAGGGACATCATCGTATGAATTATGTTAATGCTAAAATCAATAGGTAAAACCTGGAGGAACGTGTAATCTCTACTAAGTATCGTTAGGAGATTAATTGCAGTTAATAGGGTTCATTGAAATAATAATAATAATAATAATAATAATAATAATAATAATAGAAACCTACATACAACATGTAAACACTCTTGTAAACACTGAATTAATACTTTTGACGATCCATTAGTAAATATACATAATCCTATAAGTAATTCCCAAACCCTCCAGGGGTTGGAGTGGTAGGTAACTATTTGTGCAAAACTCTGTAAATGAATTATCACAGGACTCTCAAACGATATATTTTGATAATTACTAACTGAAGGATGACTTTTCGCTAAAAGAAACATGAATATCAAGTCCAGATATAGCACTATCACTACAGTATTTTCTTCATGTGAGTATTTTTACTTGTTCTGATTGGGTCACATTTGGCATGGGCCGATGACGTTGGTCAGACTTCATTGATGCAAGTGTTCGAAGAGTTTCTAGGACAAGAGGATGGTTCATCGAGTACGGTCGAGAGTGTCCATTACGGAAAGAGTAAGCTTACCAGTAGTAATAGGCATCGTAGTATTGATATTAAACTGTAACGTTTGTTTGAAACCATTTTGTTTCTTTCAGTAACAGAGAGCCTGATTTTGTTTTACCATTTGACCCCAAAATTGATAGATTTCCTCCTTAACCCCTATTGAAAACAATTTATAAAGCTGGGCTCAGGTCTGTGACGCAAAAAAGAACGCTGTTGTTTGGAAACTAATTATTTTCTTTCAGTCATAGTGGTACTAACCTGATACCCTTTGACCCCCAATGCCAAGTGCGAACCATCCATAAATGTTGTCCCCAATATGTGCTCTAAAACTAATGACATTGTGCAAAAACTATATTTCTTCTTTCAGTAACAGTAACCATGATATTTCTCTCTTGACTCCATAATGGATAGGCTTCTTTCTTACCCCAGGTGTAAGTCATTTACAAAGCTTGGCTCTGGTCGGTGATGCAGTTATGTGATTGTGTGGAAACTATTCCTCTTCTCTTAGTCATTTGACTCTGAACTTTTGACCCCTAAACAGAAAGGCTTCTTTATTACCGCAGGTGCGAGCCATCTACATTGTGATTCCAGTATGTACTGTAGAACTAATGTCACTGTGAAGAAACCATTTTCCTTCCTTCAGCCACACTGACCTTGACCTTGGACTATAAAATCGATTGATTTCAACAGCAGTGATCTTGACCTTGGACTATAAAATCGACTGACTTCTTCCATACTCCAAATGCAAACCATCCAAAAATGTACTGTACATGGCGGAGAACTAGAGTTATTGTGCGGAAACAATTATTCTTCTTTCAGTCAGTGACCTTGATATTTGACTTATAAACTAATAGGATTCTTTCTTATCCCAAATGCAAGTCATTGACAAAATTTAGTGTAAAGCTGAGTTATTGTGTAGAATGAAGTTAGCAAAGGAGGGACGGATAACATCACAACATAATATGCTCCGCCTTGTGGCCGGCATATAAAAGGATACCTTAGGCAAAACTGTTCAAAGTATCTCATGCAACAAATATCCCATAACTCAAGGACAACACTTAAATTTTTGGCTTACCTTGTTTTCAGATGTTTTACATGTTAAGTATTGTCTTAGATCTGTAACGATAAGGTGATTATATTTAGTTGAAAAACATTCTATCAAATTTCACTCACTGAATGAATCACGTCATCTCTAAGAAACACAATATACATGTCTTTTACCAAAAGTAATACACTTGTTCTCATTTCATGTCTGCATTTTTCTACATTTGCAAATGATGAAATCGATAGATCAATCGATAAAAAGCATATCTGAGAGGGAAAAAAAATTGCAGCTAACTGATTATGTTCCATAGATACGTCCACAAAGAATGAATCTCTCTCTCTCTCTCTCTCTCTCTCTCTCTCTCTCTCTCTCTCTCTCTCTCTCTCTCTAAGAAACTAACTTCAGATATTTTTCTGAACTATTTTTCACCCTGTGGAAAGTGACCATTGAGGTACTAGTATTATTATTATTAGTATTTATCGTGAGCAGTGCATGCTCAGGTACTAGTAAAAACCCATCAAGGGATCTAGGAGATATAAGCAAATTAAAACAAAACTTTGACCAAAATAACTGACGCAAGTGTTTCACAATTGTGACACTGACCCAGAAGTCAAAGATGCAAGTGCATATGACAAAATGAAATTGTCTTAGTTTCACAATGATTCATCCCAAGTAGAAAGAAAATTGTTTCAGCCTCATGAAAATTCGTGTCAAGTATGATGAGAATCTAAGAAGCGGGTTAGGAAATATGTGCAAACGAAAACCTTAACACAACCCATGGCAACTGTTTATGCCAACACTACTATATAAATTCCCACTAGCGTGGTTTCAACAAATACTTGTATGACCAATACCTTCAGTAAATTAAAGGATAATAACAATTTTAATATTTAAGTAATTTTCTTACAGATCATATATATTTTCAAAAGAATATATCATTGTGGAATAAAATATAGCAAAATCTTCCTCAGATGTTGAAAGATATTATTCCAACCTTTCCTTGTCCTTTTAGAGGAAACCAATAAAACCTAAGGTTCCTAGCTGGCAAAGGAGCCATTCTTGATCATTCCCAGCACAGATACGGCTGAGACTGGTAATTTAAACAGAAACGGAGCTAATGAGGGTTATCTGATTCTTAGCCAAAAACCCAGGTTGGTAAAGAAGACAACATGAATCATAGTTACCATTGATCACCTTAGACCACTCAGCCACCCGGGGCCAGTCTGAAAGATGAGGGTCCGACCCAATGGCGGAACACAGGGCTGCCCTACAGCCCTTAACAGTAGAAATAGAACCTTCTCTTTCCTCGAAAAGAAAAAGATAAAGAAAAAAGCCTGCAAATGCATTTACAGGGGAAAAGCTATGATCAACGAGAAGATTCTCCACTTTACATCGTAAACTTTGGAAGTAGACTACCTCCTAGCCTTGTTAGAAAACTGGTATCGGCCAATCGATCATATGAGATGGGCCAAGCGTGAAGGTGAAGAATCTTTGAGTTATTGTGTAGGACAGAACAGTTAAGCTGCAACGGCGGGTACTTTCCTGAGCTCTCAAACCAGCTGGTTGAGTAGATAACTGAACTACATCCGATGTGGCCCCAGGAAGACCATCAGAATAAACCGGATGTGGGTCCTGCCTTGGTGGAGCACGCGCAGAATTATTTTGAAAGATGAGAAGGCATAAGCATACAGATAGTCCCACTTCAGACAAAATATTCACTGCTTAGGATCTCTGATCTGACACTGGAGAAACATAAAAGGGGAGCTTACTGATCAGTCTCGTACCAAGCAAGTCCACAAATGTCCCCTCCCCCACCCCATTTGAAAATACGATTATGCTGCTTACTAGTGCAGATGCCATTTCATGAAGACCACAAGGCCCCATCTGGACTGACTGTATGCCACGATATTTTGCTTGGAACATGGCAGACTCTGCAATTTGCCATTGGAGGAGGTTCCACGTTTCCAAGCAAAGAGGAGGAGCATGTGTACTTTCCTGATGCCTGAGGTACGCTACTACTAACGTGATGTCCGAGGTGTCCATAACACAATAACGCTTTATGAGGTTGACATGCCATTGTAGGACTAGAAACACTGCCCACATTTCTAGGTTGTTTTGTATGAAGGGTTGTACTTTCCCCAGAAACAGAAATCCCCTAAGAACTACCCAATTTTGGTTCCAAGTGAGCA
>JAECUM010057839.1:0-18121 GCA_016617855.1 Megalonaias nervosa
CTTATTGCAGCTGCTAGTACCATTTTTATAAGTCTTTGGTATGACTCGATCGGGAGTAGTGTAGTGGGGCACCATAGCCCTCATCATGCCAATGAAGGAAAATCAGCCTGGGGCACTATTGCCCTCCGATTTATAGGCCCAGAAAATCAGCCTGGGGCACTATGGCTCCAATGGGAATTTTGTATTAGCGACTAGCACACGCTGGGCCTGTTTAGCGCCAAGAGGAATGGAACAGGTAGGGTGACGTCACGGTACTGGTCATTGGCAACAATGTAGCAAGGTAGTACTGTGACGTCATTCCACCTGTGTCATTGCTATAGACAAACACGAATCAGCTGCGTTCGTGTTAGTGAATAGTAGAGTAGGGTTTTAAATTTATTTTAGGCAAGAAAGAATATATCTTTTCAAGGCATATGAAGTGGCCCCGAAAACGGCCTTTGTCTTCTTCTTCTATTGTCTCCACTTCTTCCACCACGTTCTCACTTTTTCAATAATTCTTTTCTTCTTCTTCTTTTCTTTGTCGGGAATCCAGTCAGGACGTCCCAGAGCTCTAAACTTTTCCTGCACCTTCATCCAGTTCCTGTTTAGTTTCTCAAACTCTTCTTTTCTCTTGATGTTTTCTTTGTCCTTTCTTTCTTTTGTCCAGGTCTCTTTAATCTTTCTCACTTCTTCTTTCATTACCTTTATCATGATGTCTTCGCCTTTCTTTAAATTGTCTAAGCCTTTTTTGACAAAAGGCCACTCAGTTAAATGGAATATGTCTTCCAAAAAACATCTCACTTTGACAACAATATCAAGAACCTGCTTCAAGGTTCCCACTCTTACATATTTAGGATGGATGAAGCCTCTCAACTTCTCCACTTCCTCTTCTATCATCCATTGTAATTCATAATTAGCTGCTTTCAGACTGTTCACCAAATCTAGGCTACCTGGGAACCTCCATTCCTTTTCAAGCCTGTCCAGCACGGAGGCTCCATCCATCATCCAGTACCAACTGTCTTTCAATTTGTTGAACAAGTCCATGTTGCCAGTCATTTTTATGCTCTGTGTAGAATGGCGCGAATGATGAGCGCTGTGCTTTTATCCGTGGAGCACGGACGTGAACGAAAACATCCCTTACACTCACTTCACATAATATATACTATCCTCACTAAGGAACGAGAAAGCATAAAACACACACCTATATACTATCCTCACCAACGAACGAGCAAGCATAAAACACACAAATATACTATCCTCACCAACGAACGAGCAAGCATAAAACACATAAATATACTATCCTCACCAACGAACGAGAAAGCATAAAACACACAAATATACTATCCTCAACAACGAGCGAGCAAGCATAAAACACACACCTATATACTATCCTCACCAACGAAGGAAGAGATGAAAAACACACCTATCTACTATCCACACCAACGTATGAGAACGCATAAAACACAAATTTACTATCCTCACCAATGAACGAGAAAGCATGAAACACATCTATCTACTATCCACACAATCGGGATGAGAAGAAAAACACACACCCATATACTATCCAGACCAACGTACGAGAACGCATAAAACACACAAATTTACTATCCTCACCAACGAACGAGAAAGCATAAAACACACCTATCTACTATCCACACCAACGAAGGAGAACGCACAAAACACACAAATTAACTATCCTCACCAACGAACGAGAAAGCATAAAACACACCTATCTACTATCCACACAATCGGGATGAGAAGAAAAACATACACCCATATACTATCCACACCAACGAAGGAAGAGACGAAAAACACACCCATATACTATCCACACTAACGTAGGAGAACGCACAAAATGCACAAACATACTATCTACACAATCGGGATGAGAAGAAAAAACACATCTATCTACTATCCTCACCAACGAACGAGAAAGCATAAAACATACACACATATACTATCCACACCAACGAACGCGCATGCAAACACACACACACACACACACACACACACACACACACACACACACACACACACACACACACACACACACACACACACACACACACACACACACACACACACACAGAGAGTAAAGAAGTAAGTATTTATAGTCACACTATTCTACATTCACACGAATTGGCAAATTGAATAGTCTCTCTTTTCTAGAGATCTGGCTAGTCCTGAGAAGGGCTGTTTTTTTTTTTTTTAGAACTTCAAATCCATCTAGCTAATGGTGACACCTTCCTGGCCTGGCACCACACACGCAACGTCTGCTCCAGTCATTCTCCCAATTGACACGAGTGGTTGGGAGAGCAGACGGGGCTTGAGTGGCTTCACTATCCCACTCCTCTGTTTGTGGAATAGTGAAGACTTGTTGTTCCCTCTGTCCTCTGTACCAGACCCGGGGATGATGATGATGATCTGGCCTCTTTGTCTCCTCTGCACGTTGTACTGGTTGTGGCTGTGGTTGAGGTGGTCGTACTGTCTGTGGAAGTGTCCTCATTTCTGGCTTCATCTCACACTGAGGTCTCATGAAGAGGTGAGGCAGGATCTTTTCCTTCTCCTTTTCTTTCTTTTTCTTCTCCTCCTCTTCTATCCTGTCTTTCTCCTCTATGGCCTCCCTAGTCAGTTCGTCTAAAAGACGCCTGGCATACTCTAGGTGCATTTGGAGTTCCAACAGTTTTTGTAGTCTGCTACTCATTTTTAATGTTGACGAGTCAACGATGGCAGCTAGACTGACAATTGTGCCGCTTTATATACTTGAAGTACGGACGTGAAGGTAAACATCCCCTGACACCCAAATTTACCGTCACATCAAACGCGCGGACCTAAAAGAAGCACTCACGTCAACTTTTTTACTTTTATACTTACAAACACAGACAGGCACGATTGGACAAGACAGAAAAAACAAAGGGTGGATTTTTTTTACTGACAAAAGAAACGAAGTGCTTCTAGACACACTTCTATTTATTTTTTTTAAATTTTAAAAGTTTTGGCAAATTGAATTAGTATCTCTTTTCGAGAGTATTGGGTAGACCTGAAAAGGGCTGTTTTTTTTTGTTAACGGGAGTGATGGCAATCTTTTTTACTGTCTAAGATTGCGTCCCCGTCTGGCGGCAGGCTTTCCTATACGATACGGTCTGCTTCTGCGGAAAGAGAAAGAGAATTCTTTGGTGTCCACACGGCAGTCCACAAAACCTCTGTCTGGTTCTTGCTGCTGCTGCTGCTGCTGTTGTTGCTGATGTTGTTCTTCTCTCTGCTTCTTCTGAAGTCTGTACTTCTCAGTCCATTCTTCTTGTTCTTTCTTAATTTTCTCTCTAAAGACCTCTTCTATTAGGTCTTGGGCTATGGATAACATCCTGACATTCTCTATCTCTTCAGGTTTAGGTATCAGGTTTAGCCTGACACGATGTAAACTGACGTAAGCTTCGTTCAGCTGGGTTAGTCTGGAAGGCATGTTCATAGGTTGACGAGTCAACAGTGGATGGTCAGACTGGAGAACAACCCGCTTTATATGGTTCAAACGCGGACGCGATAGAAAACATCCCTAGTCGGTTTTAGTGTCGGAACGCTATGATAGCGAATGTCATGGTGAGGGATAGAAAGAAGTCAAAGAGCATACATTCACAGTGTTTTTTTGAAAACAAACGACAGACACATTTTTTCAAAACACACCATTTTTTATTTAACCAACAAGTAACAAGTCATAAGTCACAAGTAACAAGTAACATCAAACAAATTATTTTTGACAAGGTTGACAACGTTGTGAAATCATGTGAGATTTCCATTGATGGAAGTCATGAGGCCATTGATGTACACTACGTTTCCTAGCTAAAGACAAAAGATAGCCATAATGGTCACAAAACCATCGATGTACTTTCTCATCGTTTCTAGAAGAGTTACGATCAAAATAAGTCACTAAATGTTCTAAAGGATATCCAAGACTGCGTTGATAAAGAAAATACACACAATATTGTCCACACACCATGGAATCTGTGCCTTGTAATTTCACATTATTGTATCGTGTCGTCTGGGCATTTCTTCTCATCAAGTAAATGATATCGTCTTCCAAAGGGGGTAATCCATACGAATCAAAATATTCCACACAATTCTCTTGAGGGAAGTAGACGGCAGTGAGTTCCTGGAA
This sequence comes from Megalonaias nervosa, assembly GCA_016617855.1. NCBI lineage: Eukaryota > Metazoa > Mollusca > Bivalvia > Unionida > Unionidae > Megalonaias > Megalonaias nervosa. Next base: position 4,130 of record JAECUM010057839.1, read on the forward strand.
GATGACTTTCGTCCGTGTTGATGACATAAGCTTGATGGTCTGGAGGTTTGCGAGGAGGTAGTTCATCTTTAGCGCGCACGACAGGATTCCAAGAAGCAGTATACGAACTATTGATCAAAAGGTAATAAAGTTCCCAGGTATCCATTTTTTTGTTGTGTTGTTTTTTTTTTTCACAGGTAATGATAAATCATCAATTCAATTCTGACTCATTGTTTGAAACGCTCTGTCAAGTAGCCGTTTCTTCGCCTTGTCTCCGCACTCTGGGCTAAGAGAGATTCGATGCGATAGATCTCTAGAGTAGTCAGTGGAGGGCAGGAATGATCACGCAAGCATTTATACCACTCATGCAACACTGCTTCTTCTGAGATGAGACTCCAAGTTTCGCCCAGATACTCGTCCAATTTTTCTTCTTGACTCATTCCCAGACATTTATCGTGTTGAATTTGACTGGGATGATCGTTTTGACATCCATAACAATCTCTCTTACTCAGTTACGTAATTGTATCCGCTAGGTGCTTAGCAAAACAGGACACTAAATGTTGTTCTTGTTCTGGCAATCTGGACTTGACTACTACCTCATCCTCTTTGTCTTGGTCTTGGGGTTCTGCTTTCACGCTATCCTCCCATTCCATGTCCAAAGATTCTCCATTGTTTAAAGAGGGATAGGAGTCTTCCATTGTGTCTAATAGTCTAGAATGACTTCTCTGAAACTGTTGATTTCTATGGTATTATCGAATTCAGCATACAGGATGACGTTGACCGTCTCAGTGAGAGCTTCTGCAAACTGAAGTTCCCCACGCAGTTGACCGGATTTTATAGGGTGGAAATGTCCCTCGTCGCTGCCTTGGTCTGGAGTGAAATCAAAGGCCCACAAAGTGTAACCTCTGACATAATCTTCGTACGAAATACCGTGACTGCTGTTGGTTCCTAGTTGCCCCGTAGCTTCGTAAAGGGACAAGTACGATCTCCAGTAATTCTTCTGGGCAAAGTTAGGTTCGAAGGGTCTGGTACACAAAGTCTTGCCATCGCGACTGATTTTGATCTTGGACACTCTGTAGTGCTTAAACTGGAAAGGATTTTGATCGTGGGCTCCGTTGAGGGCTGAATTACTGACGATGCCAACGATTAAACGTTTGGGTAACTGTCCTTGGAACAGATGATCTTCGATCTTGGATCGGAGTCCAGCAGCAATGGTGAAAGTTTTCACTTCTACGCGTCATATCGGATAGTTGGCGGTCGTTCTGCTCAATGTTTGACTGATGTCGTTTCCCGCTTTAGGTGACACTTCTAAGCGACGCACGTAAAGTCTGGCTTCTTGGATGATGGTTTCGTACCCGTTGGCATGAGCCATCAAATGGAAAGCGGCACTGCTGCGATTGAGTCTCAGGCGAATATCCACTCCGTTCAGCAAATACTTGTCTTGCAACCACATGTCCAAATGCAAACGATCCATCAGTTCTAAATTACGACTTTGCAGAATTTTCCTTCGATGGTCGTTAAAGCCCACATTGTGAGGATTGTCATCGGCTGTCAGGGCTGTGTCGTTAAACGTGTCTTCACCTGCGGTATCAGGTTTCCATACCACGCAAGCATCCAGATGAGTGTTCTTGGCCTCTTTTCCGTACGTCAAGAGATTTTCTAGATACGCTCGGTAAGGGTAAGTATCCATGCTGCTGCTGACCAGTTTGTTATTCAAGTACAAATCCACTTCGCTGAACAAGGAATGCATGAAATTGTTGACAGGAGCTACTCTGGCATCGGCTCCCGGACTGGTGTTGTCGGTTTTGATCACTTTCAGTTTCAGGTACAAGTAACTGCTATTCAGATCGAGATAATCTTCCGGCTGCCCTTTGATTTCAAACTCGATGGGAGCTGAATCCGTCAAAGAGGAGACGGGATGAAATTCGATCCATTGGGATTCTTGCATCGTCATCATGGTGGGTGGCATGGCAAACAGATCCAGTTCCGACTTGGCACAAGCACAAGGCTCTAGTTGCATCATTTTCTTTTTTTTTAATAATCAAAAACGTCTAACTCTCGGACAGTTTATCTTTTCTTTGTCTTTCTAGCTCTAGAAGTGTGAAGTCCTCTCAAGGGGTGTTTTCGTCGTCTTTTTCTGCCTTGTCCTTGCTGTGGCGTCAGGGAAGCAGGAATGCCTGACTCGGCATTACCCAGGGCATTTATAGGAGTTTCTCGCGGACCCAAAATGTCTTTGCCCGTTTGAAGCAAGACATTTTTGCCTGCTCTCAAGAAAGATTCTTTGGGCTTTTGTTTGTCAATGATGACATTTTGGAGAAATTCTTTACCTTGCGTCAACGCGGCATCTTTTAAGGCGTGCAATCCCCGTGTCACCATTGGTTTCAAAACGGGAACCGCTGTACGAAAGGCCGATTTGAGCATATCACCTAAACCATGTCCTCGCTGTCGAGCGACTCCTTGGTACACAGGATACATGACTGACAAAAAGTTAGAGTAATCGTTTTCGAAAATGGAGTTTCACTGTGACTTTCCCTTTGGTGAATGAAATATTTTGTCCCAGATCTCCTTTTATAGTAATGTTAACAGTGTCGAAATAAGACTTACTGACGGGCAAATAGTGAGGATGAACAAATTCGCGGTGAACGTGATAGGTGTTTCAACCTTCCTCGTCAGCAGCCGTGGCAGAATCCACTTTGAAAGGAATGACACGCAGTAACGGTACGGAGGTGTGTCCCACTACGTTGTACTCCACCACATCGGAGTACACAAAAATCAAATTCAGTCCTTGGTTCATTTCTACAGGGAATCTAAAATGTTTCGCAAAATCCAAGTTACCGGTCATGGCTGGTATTTCGTTTCTCATCTTGATCAACTTGGTGTCTCCACCCAAAATGTCATACAATTCAGGACAAAATGTAATGGCCAATACTTTATCCTCTGAAAATTTCATCATTAGACGACGAGCTATTTTGTGGTACTCGATCGTGATACTTCTTCTGGTTTTCTCCAAGACTTTACCAAACATGAAATTGAACCTCTCAGCAATGGTGTTCACCAAATGTTGACTACTAAAATAATAGCCCGCTGGAAGTTTCAAAAAATAAGTGGTTCGTTTAGTTTTGGGGTGTTGTGATTTCATAAAGTCAGCTACACTAGCGCGTTCATCCATGGCTTGTTGCACTTGTTCGTCATAAACTTCTACCGTAAAAGTGTTTTCATTTTCGACGATGTTTTGATTTGTGAAGGGTGAATCATTTCCACTAAAGCCACTTCCCAATGGGCTTGGTGATCCAATTGGATAGCTTGAGGTAATCTGGCCGTGTAACAGCACAAAGTGTTATTGGGAAACACCTCCATGGAACTGTCACTGGGTAACGTTAAGTAAAATTGGTTGTTCATAATTCCAGAGTTCTAGTGTCCGAGGAGTTACTGGAAGTCAGAGGAGTGTCTAAAAGAGGATTGTTGTGATTGGATTGGTGACTAACGTTGGACGTAAGACTCCCGTTAATGTTGTTGTTTCCGTTAGAGGAATATTTCAGAGACGGATTGGGAAGAAGGTAACCAATGCAACTGCTAAGTAAAATAGTCCACAATTGTTTGTCTCCTTGTTGCAAACTCAAATTGGCAATGGCAGCACCGATGACACAATACACCACAAAGATTTGGCAGAAAAAGACGATTTGGTGTTTTAGGCACACGTTCTCCACACCACACCCACAAGGGCTGGTTTTGTAGATCTTGCAGAGAAGAACTGGGGGAAGGAGTGGTCACTGCAGTAGCTGAGGCTGTGTTGAAGGACATGATGGTCACTTCTATTTTTAGTCGATGAGTTGCGAAGCGGCGATCCAAGAGTCAAAACTGGGAGGATATCCTTTCCAACGTAGTTTGACTTCTTTGACACGTTTCTTTCCTATTTTTCGGGTTCTTCGATCGAGAATGCTTTCTATCTCGTACACGTCGTCTTCTTTTTGGGTCACACGTTGTAACTCGGGCAAGTGAAACGTTCCTTTTAACACTTCTCCGTTCATGGCTTTTAATTTATAGATCTGAGGATGACGGCCACGCACACGTTCGGTGAAACGAAACAATTCGGTGGTCCAATTGGGTAAATAACCTTTGTCGAAAGTGCGTTTGGTTTTGCCAATGCGCACCCCATCTCCTGCTGCCAATTCTCCACCTTTCTTGGGGGCAGTTACCGTCGAGGACGGACCAAACAGACGCTCGAAGACGGTCACTTCGTTGTCGGGAGTCACTTCTTGGGGGGCACACCCTATGCTCCAATGGTAAGATTGATTGTACGATTGGACGAGGTGTGGCAAGACGTCGATGTACTTGAGAGTGTGTTGATGCGTAAAATATTTCCACATGCGTTCTTTCAAGGTACGTTGAAAACGTTCCACGATGCTGGCTTTGGTTTCGGGATTCTCAGTGGTGAAAAAATGAATCTCACGTTTCTTCAATTCTTTTTGGAAAGCTCGGTTTAGAAATTCGGTGCCTTTGTCAGTTTGCCATCGAATAGGGTGACGACCGCTTTGTTTCAACACCAGTTTGAGGGCTCGCACTAACTCACTGCTCGATTTGGAAGTCAATGGTACGACCCAAGCAAATTTGGAAAAGACATCGATGACACAAAACAAATATTTGTAACCACGATTGTAGGTGGCTAAATGAGAGACATCGGCTAAATCGGCTTGCCACTGGTGATCGATACCCTCCACTTGGGTGCGACTTCTGGAAAATTTTCGTCGAATGGGTTTGTGTAAGGTCTACGTGGCTTGTTCTTGTAACCAGCGTTGCACATGAGGTAAACGGATACTTTTCAGTCGAGTTTTGGCAACCCGATACAATTTCTGAACTCCTCCGTAACCTGCAGGATGAGATGGATCGTAGTAAATGCTGGCTAACACCTTCTCCATGTTTTCATAAGTGATCCAATCTTCACTGATGCTACTCTGAATGGGAGGAGGGGGTGGTTTAAAAACGGTTTTACGTGTCCGATGTGCCACGGGTGTAGAAGTGGAAGGTAGTGGTGGTGGTGGTGGTGATAATGGAATGGCTTTGGTCTTCTTTTCTTTTTTCACTTCTGGTTTCCCTTCTTTCTTTTTCACTTCTGTCGAAGGAGGAGGGGACATCATCTTTTTAACCCAAGCTTTAAGTTCTTCTCGTTGCGGTGTAGGGGAAGGGGTCAACAAGGACACTGCAATCTTACTAGGGATGGGAGCTGCTGACGGTCTTTGAAAGACTTCTCTTGCCTCTTCTTCCTCAGGCAACCGTGGGGCTGGATCTGTCTTGACCACTGGGAGTGGTAGTGGTGGTGGTAGTAGTGGTGAACTTTTCATCAAGGCCTTAAAATCTTTCAGAGTGGGTTGAGCTGTTTCGTCTAAAGCTTTTTGGTGAAAGAGTTTCAGTCGTTGCAAGAACGGACCGTACCGTTGCGATTTTTCCGTTTCTGACAAATCGCTGCGATCCATCAACGACTGCAATTCGTGTTGTAACTGGGACATCTCGGTCAAATGAGGATTGGGAGGTAAATGTGGGGTTCGTTGTTCTTGCCAACGATGGTATTCCACCCATCGTTTGTAAGGGACTAAAGCTAGTTTTCGTCCTTCCATCAGATTTCAAGGATCACGTCTGAGATCTTTTGACTCCAGTGTCCTCCTTTTATCTTCTTGATCTTTTATCTTGGAATCAGGGCTGGTATAATATGTCCCATGGCACTCAGTATAGGTTTCGCTACATTGGTAATAAGTCCTAACAGGGGTAAAAATCCTCCGCGTTGCACCAACATCTTTTTCTTTTGACGAATGGGTATTTTCCTTTGGACCATTTGGCGAAGAACGTGTCGATGTTTGGTTAAGCAATTTTTCTGATGTTTAGTCAAAGGTATTGTGCCTTTCAAGACGTTCAGACAACATTCGCTCACCGTATCCATGACATCTTTGGAGGCAGTTTGAATGAGTTGTTTTCGCATGGGTGGAGAAGCTTTGGACAGGACAGACAACATGTCCCAATGTTTGACTAAACGAGGAGGCAGTCCTTTCCTTTTCTTTCCTTTGGGGGTAGAAGAGGAATGTCTTTTGCGGGGTGACATCTTTGTTTGTCGATTCCGAGACACACACCAAAAATATACTAACGTCGATGACTTGTCACACGGTCTTTTATCCTTTTTTTGGGACTATCACTTCGTCATAAAAGTGACAATGTATTTTCCAAAATCGCCAAAGAATCCTCCTCTTTGGCAGCTCCTCATTTTCTTTGGACGAGTGTGTCTTTTCTGGGGGTGACGTCCATGTTTGGCTAAGCGTTTTTTCGCATGACGAGACTGTCTTTTTCTTTTTCCTTTCTGGGCAGGAGAACGACGATGAGTTGACATCTTTTGGTGTACAACATACACTGACATCCATGGCTCAACATGCGTCTTTTATCTTATTTTTTTTTTGGAGCCTGTTCTTTACCCTTGTGACAAACTTATCGGCTATCTTATCGAATTCAAGGAAATGGCAAAAGAAATCTCCCTTTTGGTGGCTTCTCCTTTTCTTTGGACGAGTGTGTCTTTTCAGAGAGTGTCGCCGATGTTTGACTAAGCGCTTTTTAGGATGACGTGACTGTCTTTTTCGTTTTCCTTTTCCTTTTTGGACCGAAGAAGAAGAACGACGATGGTAACAGTGTACACTTCTTGGAGGGGACATCTTTGGACGTGCAGCAGCACAAAAACACTGATCCGTATGGTTTGCCTCGGGTCTTTTTTATACTGGAATGCGTCGCCACTGATTGTCTTTACGTCGTATCAACTTGATGACAGGCAACACACGTCGTGGAGGAGTTCGCAACGGACTAAATCAGGACAGTTCTTGCTTGGACAAATCCAGTAAACTCTGTAACACACCCGTTCTCTCTTGGACTTTGATTTTGGGGGCAGGTACTTTGTGAGCAGCGGCCACTGCCGCTAAAGAGGAAGAGGGTGTCACCGCTGGAGGAGACGTTTTTGGAGACACTCTCTTGCGAGCAGAAGCTGTTTTCTGTGGACTTTTCTTTTTCTTTTTCTGAGGCTGTGACCATCGTGTTGACACCGTTGCTCTTTTTCTTTTTCTTCTGGGTACGCTTGGGCGTGGCTTTTTCTTGGGGACGACTTTGGGAGCATTAGGATCCCATTTTAAGAGAGAACGAATGATGACACCTCCTAGAGAACCGCTACCTCCAGTTTTCAAAATGATTTGCATTTTGGTTTGAGTGTCGATGCGAGGATCGGCTAGTTGCGTCAAGGCGCCCTTGTTTCTCTCAAAAAAACGTTTGGTTTGATGTGGAATCGGAATGATGCCTTGCAGTAATTGACTTGCTGTCACCGTAAACCATCATAAGACTTCTTTGAGACTAGCTTCTAAGACAAGAGCACGTATTTGTGGATTTTTTTCGCGACTGATACCGTACAAGGCACGAATCAGTTTAATGGGAAGATGAGACTGAAGGGACATCATGTTGACAATGTATGAGACAGAGTCCAAGTGACCGAGGTTTTTATAGATTTTTTGGTGATTGTAAGTCGACGAAGGAGACGTGTACACGACAGGCCCTCCGTCTTGGCACCAGTGGTAAAACAGATATGTACGAAGTCGCAAATAATCGGGAGTGGTGGGTTTTAAATAAACGAGTAAATAAGCGTGTGGGGTTTGAGTGGCATCGTCGTACGCATTTGTCAGTCCCTAACTGTTTGGCTAAGACTTGTACTTGCGATTTATCTCTAGGGCTTTTAAACAACACCACGTAATAAGCATTGAGACTGATGGTACGATGGGATTTACTTTGTTGAAACAAATTTTGGGTGATGTAAATGACACTGGCATTACGATGATGCCCTTTGCACGTAAACCAGAGTTTAATTTCTTCTTCGTCTTCTCCAAACATGTCGTCAAAAATAACCAAATGAGTTTGACTAGGGTCAGACACGATCCCGTCGTCCTCGCCAAGAATGCCTTCCACAAAGACGATGGAATCGCCTTGACTTTCTCGCAGAAGGCTGTACGCCGATTGCCACTCTTTGTAACACCACACGATGCGTTGAGGGGGACGATCGATCAAATGATGTTTATCTTCGATCAAATGTTTGACAAATTCGGTTTTGCCTGAACCGCTCGGTCCGGCAATGAGCATGTTAAAGGGATGGAGAAGATACAAGGCCTCCCAACTAGTCCGATCTACGTGTTCGTCAATGACTTTGACAGTGGAGGAAGAGGGAGCAGAGACAGTAGAGGTAGCCATAGTAGTAGTGAAAGGAATGTCACTTTTGACAGGAAGACAGAGAAGACAAGAGTTTTTATACTTTTTTCAGGACACATTTATTGTCATCTTTAAAAGTGAACAACACGAAAGACAAAAATGCATAAAAGCCATATGGCTAAGTATATGAATAAAAGAAACATCAAAACGATCATAGTGGAATATAAACAAGTCTCTGTACAACATTTGTGATGATCAAGAGGTGAAATCGTAGGGGTAATGTGTAATGTTCTGAGAGTCTCTACACTCCTTGGCACAATCACACAAGAGTCCTCCCGGAATGGCCTTTCAGGGATGTCGATCACGGTCCTGTCCTGAAGAGAGTGGTTTTCCTCGGTCACGACTTCTTCTTCTTCTTCTGGCACTGTCACTAACACTGGTTTAAAAGTTACCTTTTTCACTGAACGTTTTAATTTTTTAGGATTACAAATCTTTGGCATAGTGTGCCACTTCTTTTGTCTATGCCTCAAACCCCCAACTTTTCCAGTCGCGTACATCTTTCCAGTGAGGGAGCAAGTCACAAGCTACACACACGTCGTCGTACACATCTTCAGTGCCTAAAAGTTGATGAATCTTGTTTTCCCGTAGAGGTTGAGAAGTATCAAGATGAAAGCGCAAAGCTTTGAGCAGAATGAGTCTCTCGTGTACATTTAAAGGGACCACTTTCATGTTTTTTGGAGTGGTAGGTACTGTTCGTAAAGAGTCCACAAGGAATCAGCTGGTAAACGAAATCCCAGAAAACAAGTCACTAAGACACACACTACACGTTGACCCCAATTCAATGGACACAGATCTCGTAATAGGTGTTGGTAATCCTCCACTGTTTGAATAGTATCATTGATTTCCTTCCACGGAATCTGTAGTATCACGAATGATAAAGGTCGTGGCATAGTAGTCTGTTTTTATACCTCTTTTCTCTTACCTCAATCACTTCTCCTAGAGCGAAAGTAATGAACGTAGTGAGTAATTTCTGACCACTGCCATTCCAGGAAATGGTCAAGAATGTCAATAAAATCTTCAAATGTAAATGGTCTAACGTGAAATATTAGAACGAACGCACCCTTGATCCAGAGAAATCGGACTTGTTTGTTGACTTTGGTCAATTTCCTCTTGTGAATTGCTCGACACAAAAGTTCTACAGTTGAGATTTGGCTCTGGCAAGTCCCAGCCAAATGTCCTTGTAGATCTTCTCTTGCAATTCGTTTGGTAATGTTTGAAGATTATTTTTTACATTGGGTTTAAATACTTGTCTAGGGGTTGTCCAACGTTTGACTCCTAACCAATCAGCTGGTTTCTTACACAACATGGTATGCCCACTTCAATGACGAGGTCCCACTAAAGGTAGGTAGTGAGAATCTGGAGACCATCGAGCATGTTCCAGGTAAGCGCAATCTTTCTTCTCCCACGCGTGAAGTGACAAACCACAACTGAAGCACTTGACTTTATCCCCTTCGCCCAAGTAGATAAATCCAGCTCTAGCTAATTCTTCGGGAGTAGGTCCTCCCAGATATTTTGGCCATTTTCCTTGTAAGGTTTGGCTCCGACTTTCAAAGTCACAGTATTCTGGCAACCGCACAGGGAACGAATATTCGTCCTTCACAGGTTCATTTCGATGAGGGTACGGTGAAATATGCAAGAGCCTGCTCAGTTTTACATGACATCCGTAGGGTGGTAACCGCATGGTTTCATTAGGATGACATCCACCATGAAAACCAGTAAAGTGAAAGGTGTTCGATAACGAGTGTCATCGCTTTCGCACCCGTCAGGTTTGACACGCACAGCATCACTTTCCATGATAGGTATGGTAGTAGTAGTAGTAGTTATAGCAAAGTTCCCATGATGATGTGGTACTGAATCGCTAAGGTCATAGCGTACGGCATCCCTACCATCGCAAGGCACAGCATCGTACACGAGTTTACTCTTGCTGGATTCTTGCTGTTTGAAAGGATTCATTTTTTCTCGCTTGGCGTTTGTAGTGACAATGAACTATCAGTCTTGAATGTTGTCCCTTTTTTTATGTTCGCCAATGTCAGTGTGACCGTACGGTAAAGTAAAGTGATTGGGAAGCCGTACTAGCTTCTGGTACACGATTTGATAGACTTTTTCCAAGGGGCGGCTAACGATTTGGTGTGTGGGTAAACATACAGTCTTGTGCGGTTCGTGGGTGGTCACTTTTAAATTTCCATCCTCTCGGAACTGCAAGGCTTCTTTCAAGACACCAAAGTTTACCAGTCGACTGGTGCGATAATTGAGAGTCAGTCCTTTCACTTTGCACTCCGTGTACACTTCTCCTTGATTGTCCCGGTATTCGTAGCCATAATTTTTGGGACCGCCACTTCCAATACTTAGAATCTTGTCGTCGGGATGTTCGTCCGTCCAGGCTCCTAAACGGTCTCCTTCGATGACAGGGTGAGGTTGACCCTGGCGATCGATGTAGATGCAACTGTCCGTGTCAAAATACAGCACACGATCTCCTAACAGTTCTAAAGCTTCGTACAGTTTTAAGCGAGCATGGGCTGTCACGCAAGCCGCAATGATGACATTTCCAAATTCGTCGGCTTCTACAAAGTCCAGTTCTTCTTCGTAATTGACTAAGATCAAGTCCTCACGAAGGACGTCCACGTGTTTCATGTATTTGGTTTTCCCGTGAATCATCTAAAAGTAGCGGGAAAGTTCTGTCAAATACTCCGTCTTGGGTAAACACGGTCGTTGTGCCATTTTGCCTCACAAACAATTCAACATCACTTTGGCAAACGATCGCCTTCCTTCGTTTTTCTCGATGTGGTCTAAAGTGATGCCTTCCTGCTCCTAGTATTTCTCTTTGAATTTCTTTTGGTCTTCGTGAGTGTGACAGCAGGAAGGATAGCCGCTAGCTTCTTGTTCCAGTTTCAAAAAGGCATTCACGTAGTCTGCAAAAATGCCTTTCTGAGTCTCGTTGCCCTTGTGGTATTTTTCTGTCTTGGGAAAGTGGTAAATTTCGTACACTTCTAACAATTGGTATCCCAAGTCCAGAGCTTTAAACAATTCCATGCTGACCCACGTTCCCGTCAAGGCGCGTTCTTCCTGAGTGTGCTGACAAGGTTGGTCTTGGTTGCACGTTTCGGAACAAGTACGGCACGTGGGAAACATCAGTTTTCCTTGGCAATAATGTAGTAAAGCGGGATGGTACAAGTACGTGGGAAGCAAGACTTTACATTTGATCAATCTTTCTTATTGTCGAATATTGTCCACGTCAATGTGTTCCGTCAGCAATTGTGGGTACCCTGCGGGAAAGTGACAATATTTGCACACGTACGGATACAGAGAACACACGTCCAAGTATTTGATTTCCTCTCCTTTCTCCTCGTCGGTTTGATATAGCAAACAGGTGGCATTCGTCCGTCCTCCGTACAAACTGTCCCTGGTGTTCAGAGGGTCCACCAGCTTGTAACTTTCCACGATGCGCTTAAACTCGGGATCGGTTTTCAATCACTGATCGTACTCGTGTTCCCACATTTCTACCACTTGGTATCCTTGCTTTTCTAACTTCAAGCGTCGCTGACAAGTGGCCTGGTACAAGTCTTCCATGGTCCGTTGTAAAAACTGATTTTTAGTGTTACGTTGAGGGTAACAGATAGGACATCCGTGAAATAAGCACCCGTTAAACTCGTACACGATCTTGGGGTTTTCCAAGTCCCAGCCATCTACTGAATACCTTCCGATGGCTTTATCGCCTCCTCCGTTGCGAGCATGTTGGGTCCATTTGTCTTCCTTGTCACACAAGTAATGTAACCAGCGTAGGGCTTTGACCGAGTATTGACGTTTGACAAAATTGGTGGTTTGAGGACTGATGACAGCTAGGGTGTTTTCGGGCATAAATCGTTGGCGATACACTAAGGAACACGCTTTGGCAATGGTGTAGGCTTCTTTCAAAGGATCGATCCCTCCGTGTTCCATGAACAGTTCTCGAAATTTTCCACAGCAACGCCGTAAAATGTCTACGTCGGAACGACAATATTTTAACATTTCTTCCGGAAAGTCGAAAGGGTCCGAGGCGTGAGTTTGATACCAAGCGCAGAAAGCTTCTCGTTGTTCGGTACGCATGTTGTCGGGGTCGTAATAGTGAGCCTCAGGCAAATAGGGTAGAACGGTGTGTTGATTGGATTCGGTATTGAAAAAGTGCGGAAAATAACCTTTGGCCATTTCTGACATTCCAAACTTTTTAGGCATGCGGCTCAAAGGCATGGCCAAGTAACTCATCGAATCTTTAAACTGCACTTGACCCATTTACATGGAAATGATTTTGGCTCCGTTCAAAGTCACTTTCGGACGTTCGGTAATTTGTTCCGTATAGTATCTCGACAGAAACTGTCCATCGTATCCCGAGAAATTGTGAGCCATCACCGTAGCATAGCGATGACAATCTCCGTAACGTTCTATGTCTACTTGGCTCCACTTTTCGTCAATAGGGTTTAAGATCCAATGGGCGAAATCGGCTAGTGTGTTCGGTCCCCGAAAGATTTTTTCACGTCCTCCAGGAATCTTGCTACAGTGAGGGCAATGAGTCAAGATAGGTTCTTGGATGCACTTCTCGCACGCTCGGTGAGCCACGCAGAAATTAGGAATGTGAATGCCAGTCTCTTGCATGAATTCCAAATCGAAAAAGATGAAATTCCCTTTCTTCTGGTCATTATCTTCTTCCCTTTGGGATTGCTATTTTTGAATGTAGCATTGGTGTTCCAAGTCCACGGTTTGGTTACAAATGTGACATCGTTTCTTTCCTGAACAGACGTGCGCCTTGGCATTATTGGTACGTATGCCTTGTCTACAAGTAGGGCACAATCTCAGGAGTTGACAGACACATTTCTGCTGTGAACCTTGCGTCTTTAGATGTTGTTGGTAACAAGTTGGTCTGACAAACGTGCGCTGACAAGTTGGGCAATGCACTCGTTCTTGTCCTTCGTCCAGACAGGGCTTAGAGCCTAAACATCCCTCACATTTCGATCCGCAATGCTTATGTTGCTCTCGATTGTTATAGCCATAGTCACATTTCTCACAATTAATAACTGTATGACAGGAATCCAGTGATACTGGTAATGGCATCGAAATGTTCATCGTGATGATAGACGTGAATGTATTTTCCGTCTTTGAAATCTTTGCCTCGAAACAACAGCGGTCCGCGCACTTCTTGAGGGTGTACTTTCAAGGTATAGCGTGGAGCTAAGACGTCTTGCAATTTTTGCATTTTAGGAATGCCACAGGGTGTGCCTTTGGATATCCCCGCTTGCTGTGACAGGAGTTCTGCTTCTCTTTGTTGTTTGGTTCGATTCGATCGTCGAATAGTTTGCCAGGCTCTTTTCCATTCTGTCGTGTCGTTCTTGTCGGCATACGTTCGTCCCACCACGACGGCACGGGCTAAACACATCTGGTCTTGAGGGTTGTTAATTTGAACGAGGCTACGCTTGATGCTGCGAAGACTGTCTACCAAAATCGCCTTTTTCCGTCCGGTCCCTTGGGGAAGAGACACGTGGGTCATGAACAGTGTCGCTTTTCCGTCGGTGATGTGAAACTTGTCATTGAATTGTTGTACATGTCGAATCTTGTCCATGACTTTGGAAGGTGTGAATTCTGCTGGGCTGCTAAACTAGATCCAAACGGGGGACTTCAAATTGTCGTGATGAATGGAAAGTCTCAAGTGATCGTCTTCTTTGGCTTGACATTGCCGTTTCAGTGTGGTTAACAAAGAATCCCACACATCGG
>JAECUM010057840.1:0-11033 GCA_016617855.1 Megalonaias nervosa
TATATATATATATATATATATATATATATATGTTTTCGTTTCAGTTATCCTCCTGCTCCTCTTGTTTGTTCTGTTTTTCAACAAGTCAGATGTAAAAGCAATTAACATCCTACCACCACCCCAGACCGGTAAGTAAGGAGAGAGTTTTAGCGCATAGTACATTTTTGCATTTCAAAATTTGACATTTTTTACAATGTAGAATATCGGAAATTGCCCTTTGTTTACGATTTGGGATTTCTTGAGTTGACGATTGTGCCTATGTAACTGATCCCCGTGCTTCCTTCCACGTAGATGAAAATGAGTAAATATGACAAAATATTTGTATCGGCATGAATATAATGCGAGTTACGAGTCGTGGCTAATTAGAACCCAAAGCATATCTTTTGCATCCATATTCGCCCATTTGATTATCATTCAAAAAATTCATCAACGATCGCTTGAAACATTGATACTTGTGCATGTATATATTTATTAGGACTGTATTTTTATTATATCTCACGTGTACTAAAATGTTCCAAACTGCACACACTGACATGTTTCTAATATAAATCAGCTGCAAATTAATATTAGGATAAAAGACAGACCACAGAGTAAACACCCTGTAAAGATTACCCAAGAACATATTCTCCAGACTGTGGTTCAGAATGAGCAAAGTTATAAAATGGGTGTCGTAAATGTCAGGTTTTATGTAGAGCTAGTCTTTGCATAGAGGTGTGCGGTTGGATGTATCTTATATTATATATAGTTATTGATGGTGTAGAAAGCTAGTAGTTACTAAATAAAACACAACAATTAAATATCCAACAAGCGGTGACTCAGTGGCAACATGACTACCACAAATTTAATTCGTGTCGAAGTCATTTCTTCATGAAAAGATTCCCAAAAATAAAACATGAATTTAGTAGTTCAGAATTGGATCAGATATTCTTGTACATGTTAAGAGAGAGAGAGAGAGAGAGAGAGAGAGAGAGAGAGAGAACGCCAATAATATATAATTGCACATTCTAAATGTTTTTGTAATATCACATGTTCTATAATTGCAGGTCTCGGCTAAGACAGGATACACTGTTGATGTCAAGCATTTATCTGAGAGTACATCATGATCATTGGCAATTCAAATTGAATTGAGTCTTGAATGTATGATAATTATTATGATTAAAAACCATCTTGACAGAATTTATAGTTTTTGATCTAGTCTTTCCATACATTTGTACATTGCTTGACTTTACATATATGCAAAAATCTGTTTCAAATCATACGTGTACAGGTGAGATTCGTGTAACGCTAAACACATGCAGGCATGCATACTATTCTTAAGAAGGGACAATATTCAACGTCTCGAACAAAGTTATGCATTTTAATCGAGGGCCTAAGTAAAAGACATCCAGTTCTATCATACGTGAAATCTTGTATATTTTCGGTGCCTCATACAAGCATACTGAACAACCTTAAATACATGCATACATACATATATTCATACACTCATGTACATAGAATTATGCATAATGGCAAACATTCATTTACTTTGCTCTTGATACAGATCAGGGCAAATAAAGGCAGAATGTAAGCGTAAGATAGTGATGTGTCTGTTAGAATAAACGTAGAAAATGGAATTAAATCATTAGGTTTTAAGTATCTATATTGCGCTACACAGATTTATTAGTAGTTATATGTGCCTATTTGGCGGTCAAATGATAATTATATAGCGCCCATTGTTTTAACATGGGAATGGTATTATGGGGTCAAAATTGTATTGATCAAGCGGCTGATATCAGTTTAGGTTGGCTGATATCAGTTTAGGTCATATGGTAGACTTGTTAGAGGTGGTCTCAATATGTACCATGTTACGACTCTATGGTCATAACTAACAGAAAGAAGAAAAACCCCAAAATTTGTAAACCTTAATAAATAATTTAATTATTACAAGTTATAAAATGATAATTTAAAAGGAACTTAGTGTATTATGAATGGATCCAAAATAAGGTAAGAATGGTCACGAAAGACTTTCTAGCACTTTCTCAGAATCTTCTTTCTGAGAAGAGATTCTGGACATCTTCCAGATAATATACACCTTTTCTTTTAGACTCGAGATCATATATTTGTCCTGTTGTCTCTGACTATGATAATCAATTTGACATCCATAACATTCATCTCTGGTAAGATCTATATTTCTATCATCCAAGTCACCAGCAAAACAGAAGACACAAAGTTGTTTTTGTTCTGGCCATGTCGACATCATGACTGTATTGTTGTCCTCCCCGTCGCCTTTCTCCATAGGTTCTCCCTGTTCCATCTTTGTTTCTAATAGAGTCACTTATCTCAATCTGTTGATGATCAGATTATTGTCAAATTCTACATACAAGATGACACTCACCGTGTACACCAGGGATTGTGCAAACTGAAGTTCAACGAGAAGGTGGCCCGATTTTTAGGGTGGAAATGTCCTTCGTCGCTGCCTTGGTCTGGAGTGCCTTGGCCTTGGTCTCGAGTGAAAGCAAAGCCCACAAAGCATATTCTCCTTCATAATCCTCGCACAAAATATTGAATCTGATGCTGGTACCTAAATGTCGTTTGGCTACAAACAGTGTAAGGTAAGATTCCGGGCAAAGGTATAACTGGATGTTTTTCTACTGACAGTTTGACTGGTGTCGTTTCCTACTTTAGGTAAAAATAATACGCTGTGGACATAGAGTCGGGCTTCTTCGAGGATGGTTTTGTATTCGTTATCACTTACCATTAAACGGAACCCGATACCGATTAGATTTAGTTTAGGCGTACATCCACTGAGTTCATCAGATACTTGGGTTGCAACAACATTATGCAGATAAGAACGATCTGTCAATTCTAAGCTGCGCCCTTCTTTGTTTTTATTTGACGGTCGGTTAATCCAACAGTGAGAATCGTCACCATTTGCCAACTCATTGTCGTTTGACTTATCCAGTATGCCAGGTCTCCATACTGCAGAAACATCCAGATGTGTTTCTGGTTTCTTTACTTAACGTTAATAGATTTTCCAGGTACTCTCGTTAAGTGTAAGTATCCATGCTGTTGCTGACTAGCTCGTTATTCAAGTACGAATCGACTTTACTGAACAACGAAAGCACGAAATGGTTAATGCGAGTTACTCTGGCATCTACACCTGGATTGGTCTTGTTCACGTCCAGACCATTCAAGTTTAGTTACACGTGGGCTGCTATATAGAAGAATTTAATCATCGGTATGTCATTTGATTTTAAATTCGATAGGCGCTGAGGTATTCAAAGACACAGGGCGAAATTCTACCCATTGGTATACATGCATCATCGTCATGGTGGGTGGCATACAAAACATATCGAATTCTGACATGGAACGTTTGCAAGAATCACGGAGCATATTTTGTTCAGTTAGTAATAAAACACACATAATTGTCAGAGATTTCCTCGTCTTTTCCCATTCTTGCTATGAACGTGTTTAGTAAATTTACTAGGGTGTCTCGGCGACCTAAAAGGTCTTCTTCGAGTTCGACAAAATACATTTTTGCCTCATCTTTCGAAGGCTTCTTAGGGACTAACGCGATGAGGACTTACTGACGAAGTGTTTTCCTTGCGTCAAAGAGGCATCCTTTAAAGTTTGCAGACCTCAAATCATCATCGGTTTTATGATAGGTGCTACCGTATGAAACGCTGATTTTAACATATCTCCTAAACCACGCCCTCGTTGTCGGGCTAATCCTTGATACACGTGATACATTGGTTACAATTCACTTGAAATTCGTCTTTGAAAATGTAGTTTGACCGTGACTTTTCCTTTCGAGAGTAGAATATTTAGTTCCAGATTGCTTTTTACACCAACATTGACATTGTCAAACTACGATCTACTGGCAGGAAGATAGCGAGGATGTACAAAATCATGTTAAACGTGATACGTTTTTCCACCTTCCTCGTAAGCAGTGATGCATAATCTATGTTTGTAGGAATGACTCTGAGTAACGGATCGGCTGTCTTTCTTAACACAACACAACAGAGAAAACAAACAATAAAATGAGACCTTCGTTCAATTGTACATAGCAACGAAAATACTTGTAGAATCGATTGCTGTTGTAAATGTATTTCATGGGAACCAGAGCAGTGTGTCCACCCAAAATAGAATCCAGATAACGACAAAATGCAACGCACGTTATTCTTCCATTCAACATAATACATTAAGACGGTGAGCAATTTTTTGATACTCTATCAGTACAATTTTACGAGTTTTGTGCAGGATTTTGCCAAAATGACCATTCAAAATACTGGCAATCGTTTCCATTAGAGCATTAGAGAATATCCCACATAAAAATGTTTGGTATCGGTAGTCAGTTGAGGAATGGTGTGTCATGGTTTTTAGGATTCATGAATGAGTGGATCATTTTTGTTCAACTGCTCTTGAACTTGTTCGCTCAGAACATCGACGACAAAAGTGTTTGATATTCAGGACTTGCCTAGAGTGATTGACGTCTACTAAAATTACTTCCCAATGAGCTTCGTGATTCATTTGTTTGTTTTGAGGTAATTTGGCCGTGAAACAACATAGGGTATTGTTGAGAACACACACACATAGAACTGTTACTCTGGAATGTTAAATACAATTGAGTTATCCATAATTCGCTGTTTCAGATTTCCGAGGAGTCACTCGATATCAAAGGAGAATTATTTTCGAAATGTTCCAGATGATGGCTGTTGCTTCTGTTGTGGTGACCGACGCTGGTAATAAGATTACCATTGTTACTGCCCGTGGAATATTTCAAGTTAGGATTGGGAAGAAGATAACCAATACAACAGATAAGTTAAATTTTCCACTTTTATTTGCCTTCTTGTTGCAAACTCAAATTACCAGTGGCTGTTCCGATGACACAAAACAAGGTAACGATATGGCAGAAAAAGGCAATTTGAGTTTTAGCCACAGGTTCTTCACACCCAACCACTCCAAAGGGTTATATTTATGGTTCTTGGAATGACGATCGCTGAGAAGGAGAGGAAGGCGCTGTGTTTGAGGGCATGATAGTTAGTACTTGTTTTAAAGTCGATAACTTGCGAGGCGGCAATCCAAGAATCAAAACTAGAGGGATATTCTTTCCAATGCACTTTCACATCTTTGAGTCGGTCTTTGCCCACTTTACCTGTTCTTCTATCGAAAAGTCTATCGATATCGTACACATCGTCTTCTGTTTTGGTCATTCGTTGTAATTCAGGCAGATATAGGATTACTTCTAACACTTCATCATTCATATCTTCCAATGTATAGACGAGAGGTTCACAGTCACGTACTAGTCCAGTGACAAGAAACAATTTGGTTGTCCACTTAGATAAATAACCTCCGTCTGGTTTTTGCCAGTGCGAACTCAATATTCCATCTTTAACATTCCTTTATTCTTTGTTATATTAGGGGCCATTCCAAACAATAGATCAAACACCGTCATTTTATTTTCGCGGATCACTTCATCGGGTGCCGTGCTACGATGGTAAGATTAATTTAAAGCTCTGACGTGACGTGGTCAAACAGCGATGTACTCGAGAGACAGTTGATGTGTAAAAATTACCACATACGTTCTTTAATTAAAGGTCTTTGAAAACGGTCCTCAACTTGCTTTCAGTTCAAGATTCTAGGTGGTGAAAAAGTAGAATTCTTTTTAAAAACTTGGTTCGACAATCCGTTGCCTTAGTCTGTTTGCTATCTTAGAGGGTTACGATCACTCTGTTTCAAAACCAGTTTTGAAGCTCGTACTATCTCTTAACGTGACGTAGAAGCTAAAGGAACGACGCAAGCTGACTTCATAAATCCGTCGATGACGCAACACAAGTTTTTAAACCATGCTTTGACTCTGCCAATGAGAGACAACAGCTAAATCGGCTTGCTTTTGATGAGCGATGCCCGCCACGTTTGGTGTGACGTCTGGAATATTTTCGTCGCAAAGGTTTCTGTAACGTGTACGTCGATTATCCTTGTAACTATCGTCTCAACTGCGGCAAACGTGCACTTTTCAGTTTGTTTTTAAGTTTGTATGTCATGTTTCAACTCAGTCTTAATCAGGAGCATGTGCAGGATTGTAGTACATTTTACATAAAGATCCTCCGTGGTTGCATTCATTAAGTATGCCACTCTTCACCGATACTATCCCTGTATTAGTATGTTTTGCATGAGGCTTCTGTCTTCGTATAGTGGAAATAACAAGAGTAAAAACATCAAGAAATGATTTCTAGTTTGCGTTTCGCTTGAATCATGACATTCTCTTTGAGATGCGTTCACATAGTTCCAAAGGCAGATTCTAAATGCACTCTTCTAAACTAGTCATTCACACTAGTCTTTCTTTTTGATGAAATAGCCACACACGTTCTGGTCGCAATGGCAATAAAACTGGCTAGATACAACCTCACTACACATCACACGTTGCAAAAGAGTTTCGTCTTGAGGCTATTCTTCTATAGGATTCCTTTAAGTTTTTAATCTTTTCCTGGACTTAATTTAATGGAAAAATTCTTTGTATCACTCTCATATTGTATGTATACGTTTTGATATCCAAACTCCTAATGGAGACAGGAAATGGCTGATCAATGTCTGACTCTTTGAATATTTTCGAAAGAATCAATCCTCTTATGCCATTCAGATTCTAGTCAAAATATGTGTCGTAACGCGTGTAATTATCATTTGTGTTTCACTTGTATTTGGACAAACTCTATAAATGCATTCTATTAGTTTAAGAGGTAAACCACGAATGTCTTATTTTGTAGTATAGAATAGGAACATATTATTTTGGACGGAAAAATGAAGGTAGTGACAGGGCTGAGACCATCTAGCATGTTACAAGTAAGTCGAGTCTTCATACTCCAATTTCTGTAGAGTCACACAACAACGGAATCGCTGTACCATATCGCATTCTCGCAAGTAAACAAATCCATCACAGGCTTAAAGATTAGAGAGTAGGTCCTTCCCAATCAGTAGGTCATTACCCTTTGAATGTCGGGAATCGGCTCTCTAAGTCACAGTAGCCAAACACCTCGGCGAGCTAGTAGTGGTCCGGTATAGATTGGTTTGCAATGAATGAGATTCGTACTTAGGTTTACTCACGGCGTCACTTTTAAAACAAAAAGCTTGTGCTACATAATTTTCGCTAGTAGAGCGGAAAGGTATAAGAACCGCATCGATTTTAATGGTAGCTGTTATCATGGGCTTAATCCCAGTTTTCAGGAAGTGGGAGACTATACATGGCGGCCAGTGTAACCGGTGGGGACAAGCCTGGGAAAATCACAGTAAGAACCACTGTCCTATGTGAAAGAACAGGCAAGATTTCTCGCATACCCAGAATGGCCAAGCCGGATACTCGAAATCACGAGGACAGATGAGATAGTACTGATCGGTTTGTCTTAGAGGTCGTCCCTTTTTATACTGGAAAACGGTACCGTCCCTAAGATAACGTACTATAATCGGTGGAAAGACCATATAAGGTAACGACATCGCGGAAACCATCTCGCATGTTGCAGGATAGCTGAATCTATACAGATGGTCACACCTTAACTGAAACACTGTACTTAGTTTCCCTGTAACATGTTGGCAACTCTATGCTCTAGCTTATTAGTCGGGAGTGGGTAGTCCTTTCTTATTTGTATGCCATTTGTAAACGTGTTCAATCGACTAGCACAATCGCAATAGGCAGGCAAGACCATAGGAAATTTGTTTCCCTCAAGCCCAGAATCTAAATTTCGCCGTAGTTCTAAATTGTAAGCATGGCAGTTTTTGGGTCCCTCGAATGTGGTAATGTTTAGGAGCTACTTACTGAACGACTCTCGTTTTGTTGTGGTGGAAGTTGAGGGTACTGGTTCAGGCTCACTTATGTAATCTCTGAAATCGCTAACATGTACTTGCGCTAATACTTCAGCGTTTGTGGCGACACCAAAAGTCTTCTTCATTGCCTCTTATCTTCTTCGTCATCTTCTTATTGGAATAGCGTGATCATTTCATCTTGATTCCAAAATTTAATTTGACTAGGTTTTACACAACTTGCTCCAAGTATATCAAGCGAGTTTTGAACCTTAAGAGTAAATACTATTTAGCCAGATTCAAACTGGGAAAATGAGAAGATGGAAGAGTTGTAACAGATTACCTTCTGGTCAGAGATTTTTAGAGTCAGAAATTATACCTGAGATAAGTCTACGAACTACAATTACTCTTGATAAGAATGTCAAGCTAACTGCTATATCTCTCAGAAGAATGGACATTGGGTTGAAGAATCCCAATAACGTGAAAGCAATGGAAAGATACACTAAATGATATCTGTTATCAGTGAAGGAAAAAGAATATTGCTCGTCAATGTGCCCTAAGAACAAAGACAACACACTGCAAATGGAAGATTGGTAGCAGGAAACTTATTCAGAAACAGAAGAACCAATAGATAAATGCAAGGAATCAAAACCAGTAGTAGAAACATGCCAGAGCAGAAAGTCAAAAAAGAGAATAAAAGACAGAATGCAGAAAATTGAGTTTTGTAATATTTAATGACATTTACATTGTGATTCACAAAACAAGAATGTACCAGATTAAACGTATCTCTTTGCCTCGACGTTTCTGCACTATGGCTTAGTTACTCAAACACGCAAACAATGCTATCACGAGGACAAGGGTAGTGTGTATGAGATATTGGATCGTAAGGTGGAGTGTTGTATAGTATGCATCAAATCTACCGTTCTTCTTATATCATATCCTTCTCTTCATATAGGTGCAGATTTTTGAGACACTACACGATATGTTTTAGATATTGTGTATGGGGTGTTGGATAGTATAGGGGGTGTGTTAAATAGTACGTTTCTGTGGTTTCTTCCCGTCTACATACCCTTTTCTTCCGATAGATATAGACATTTAGACTATACAAAACGTTTTTGATAGTGTGTATGCTGTATTGGATGGTAGAGAACTAAATAATTTGGATAGTAGATGACTAAATAGTTGGATACATATCACTAATAACTGCGAAGTAAATAACTAAGTACTGGATGGTTTATAATTCATTGCATATTAGATAACTATTCCCATGTTAAATTCTCGAAGGACTTTCTCTATAAACTTTCAACTCTTTCAAGCTATACAATTTGGACTCCTTTTGTCCTCATTTTAGACCACTGTAAGTCTTGGAGAGTAATCACAAACCGGATACTGGATTATATGTGTGGTGTGTTTTGATAATAGTCTAAAAGTGGGTCCAGGAGAGTACTCATAAAAGTGTGTTTGACATCATCTAACCATTACATTTTCTTTACGTACTTATAACTTTTCAACATAGAAACGGTCTATAACAATCATAGATTAAATAATCTCCATTCCCGTTAGATCCTATGTTCACATTTCATCCTGTAATACCATTCCCATGTTAAACCTAACATAGGAATTATCATACGTACCTAAATCGGCACATATTTACGTCATATCTTACATTGTTACCTTATACCCCAATTTAGGTTAGTCATTTGTAACAATGTTATCGCTTCATCCCATAAACAGTTTTGATCCCGTAATACCAGTCCCATGTTAAACCTATGGGGTCCTATATAATTATCATTTGATCCCCAAGTGGCATATCTATGCGACTCGATGGGTGCCATGTAATTATGATTTGACTATCAAAAGGCACGTACAACTAACTGTATTGTCATAGGATATTTTTTACATGCACAAATAATCAGGCGATTATTATTCTACCGATGTTATTTTGTGCAGAAGATAAAAACAAACACACACAAATAGCGGTCAATAAATCTGCTCAAAGTGGAACTTAGTGGAGGCGAAACACGATTAGTTATTCCCCATCTAACACAAATTCCAGCCATACGCAATAACATTTCAGACAACCATTTGCGTATGACTAATAACCCATGTGTTAGCTGTCCCGTGTATTTATGTCCGTGACATAGTTATAAAGCATAACCCAGGAATAGATAGTATAACAGGAGGGGAGAAAAAGTATAATTCCCGCGCTCGGAAATTGAGCTCAATTTGTCTGTCTCACAGTCAGGCATACATATCAATAAATTAAAAACCATGAACTGTCTAGATCTTGCATGTGTCCTAGTGTACCAAGGGATATACAATAAATAGAAGACAACAAAGTGGTGAACTTCTTTTGTTTTCAAAGCTCTATTCAACAAATATAATAAGATTATTCTCGGAGCGTAAAGAATATTAGACGGATTATCTCCAAGATTTTTTCCACATTATTGGAGTTTTCTTTCAATCGGCATCATAAAGTCAGTACTTAAAGCCGCAACTGCAGATGTAAAATTATCTGATAAAAACAAATCACCAGCGGTAGACTGCACGTATCCGAGATAGAGGGATAATGAAATAAAAATGTTATCGCAATGTAATCTCTCTCTCTCTCTCTCTCTCTCTCTCTCTCTCTCTCTCTCTCTCTCTATCTCTCTCTGGCGCGCGCGTTTTGATTACAGTTTTAAAATACTGGTAACTGAAATATTTGGAGCAGGCTTTCTATTATATGACCAGGATATATTTTGTTACTGGGAACAGAAACTACAGATATATTAAAACAATACTTGCAGCTATTGAGGAAGTAAATTCCCCATACTTTTTGATAGAACAAATATAAACAATTAATTATTCAATATTGAGCACTATAAGGTGCAAGTATCATAAGTTATACCCTTAGAATTTCCATACGAAAGATACGAAACTTTAAAAAAAAAAACAAAAAAAACCAACAAATTATTCTGCTTTGACTGGTGGATTTTCGAGGAGAAAGGACAATACAATGATAGTATTAACGAACATATAGGGATCAAAAAGGAACGAAAATATAGAAACATTTTGAAAATCTATCGTATACATTTCTTAGCAATATGTAACAACATTTATCCAGTTTCGCAAACAAAAAAAATTGTTTTAAATAAATATTAATTTATTCACCAAATTATTGATAGGACATAACTTCTTTGTCAGTACATCAGCACAATCTTTAAAGCACAAGGGACAGTGATCCTGTACCAACAATATCACACACACACACACACACACAC
>JAECUM010057841.1:0-14052 GCA_016617855.1 Megalonaias nervosa
TTTTTTTTGTACCCCCGTACCGACTTCAATAATGGAAACTTTTAATGTGATAAAAAGTGCAAGGAACTTAGTCAATTCATTCATTGATTTATATTTTCTAACCTGACTCTGAGTAGAATAGCCCTAACACCGTCATCGTCTGCGCGTTTCATGCTTAACTGAAGTTTTCAATATAATAGACGGACATGCTCGAGATTCATTTCCAGTTCCTGGACAAGTCCATTTTCAGCAAGGAGGTGTGTGCATGACTACAGATGAACATACATATGTCGTCTGCTTCTGATATTTACAATGTCGAATCAAGCAAAGGAAAAGAATGTCAACAAAAAATTTGCCTTTCACGTGGATTGAACAAGCGGTTTAATTAATATGTTCATGTGTGCAGAGGGATATAATTCCAAACTCTTAACGTTATGGAAATTTACGGAATTATCCGGCAGTTACCGAATAGGATGAACTACGTCATGATGTTGTCTGATGGAAATAAACTAGCCCATAGTGTACGAAATATTGCGCCGTGTTAGTATGGAAAGTCCGTTAAGCATGAAAGGTGCAAGGGGATGCCAGTATTAGTGCCATTCTGGTCACAGTCAGGTTAGAAATTATTGTTGTTGTTGTTGTTGTTGTGGGGCTTAGCACCATTTTTCAGCACACGATAGGCTATACATGGCGGCCAGTATTAGTGGTGGAGGAAGAAACCGGGAAATCACCGGAAAGAACCACCGACCCACGAGAAGCTACTGGCAAGCTTTTTCACATATCCACATTCGCCGAATCCTAGACTCGAACCCACGCAGAAAGAGGTTCGAAATTATAAATCAATGACTCAGTTGACATAGTTCTGTGCATTCTTTTTTTTAATCACATTAAACGTTTTTATTATTGAAATCGGTAGGGGGGTACAAGCAAACGGGGATGTATAGTCAGACCACTGAAAGGGTCAGTGATCTGGCGTCTCCAAGACGCATAGGAATATACCAGAGACAACGATTCAAAAGCGAAGTTTTTGATAACCTGTTTATCTAGAGTGGTGCTTCAGACATGTACAGGATGGTATCTCCTGGAGATAAACCGTTTAAATGTAGAGTTTGTGATAAAATCTTGGGCAGGATGTTAATTTGAAAAGGCATATGACGATACATACTGGAGTTCAACCATTCAAATGTGAAATCTGTGATCAAAGGTATATATGGCATAGTCATTTGAAGAGTCACATGAGGATACACACTGGAGATCAACCATTCAAATGTGAAGCCTGTGATAAAATGTTTACAATGAAGAGGCACACGAGGATACACACTGGAGATCGACCATTTAAATGTGAAGTGTGTGATAAAATGTTTACTACGAATAGTAGTTTGAAAAGGCACATGATAATACATACCAAAGATAAGTAAGCCATTCCAATGTGAATTTTGTAATCGCCTGTTTAGGCGAAAGGATGATCTAAAGACGCACATGAGGATACATACTGGAGATAAACCATTCAAATGTGAAGTTTGCGGTAAAATATTTACGCACAATAAAAATTTGCAGAAGCACCTAATGGAGCATACAAAAATTAAAACATTCAAATGTGAAATTTGTGATAAAATGTTTCGACAAAAAGGTACATTGAGGAGACACATGATGATACATACTGGAGATAAACCATTTAAATGTGAAGTTTGCGGTAAAATGTTTCCACGGAGTGGTAGTTTGAAGAGGCATAGAAGGTTACATTCAACATAACCATTCAAATGTGACGTTTTGTGTTAAATTTTATAGGGATAGTGTACATTTAAACCTGTCAATAACAATTTGTCATGTATGCTAAGAATCAGTTAAGGTCTACTGGACAGTTTATCTGTTGAATTTTCATCCGACAATGACTTATTGCAGAAAAATGAGAATGATTTTACACTGAAGATACAAATAGAAACAAACTAATGATTTTTGACGAAAGCACGCAGGTGAGATTTTTACTGCGGCAATCATGTTATCATACAAGCAGCAGCAGAGAGGGTGAACCCTACAACTTTGTAGAGACCTTATTTTTGAAAATTAAGGGTTCCTACGAAGGTTGAAAAAAGAAGTTTTTGCCTTAATAATGAAAACTTCTTTAATTGACCAGATTTTTTCACAATCTGGTCACATACGTATGTCATTCACCCTCTCTGCTGCTATAAATTAAACAGCCAGTATAGATATTATCAATAATGAGTATTGGAGAACCACACTCAGCTAAATTAGCTCGAGAGCGACTAGAGGCAATTAAAAATATCTACCTGTTCGTGATTCTGTTAAGCAACAACTACAATCGCGTCAGGAATCTCAAGTTGAATTTGAAGAGGATACAAAAAAATTATTTAAACCTATCACTGAGACCACTAAAGGTATTCAACCTGTGTTAGAGAAAACCGCTGAAGTAACTGGAAAAATAGCAGAAGGAACTGAAAAAATAGCAAGAAGAACAAAAAAGACAAAAAAAAATTTTACGTGAACTTCCAGCCGAAATAACTGCTGCGATGCCAGTTCCGGAAATTCTTGAATGTATTGAACAAGTTCGTGGTGAAATAGGTGACATAAAGGGTCGTACACAAGAACCAGGAGAACCAGAAGAACAAGAAGCGAGGGGGAGAGTTGCGTTGAGTGATAAATTTACCGAAGATGCTATTACTAAAATTAGAGGGTTTGAAAATCCAGGAATTTTAGTTACGGCTGCTGTGAAAAGTTATGATGATCGAAGACAGTTTTTAAAATCTGAATATACTGATAAACCTATAGATCGTGAAACCTGGTACAGATGGATATTTCGCATATACTATGACGTTGATCAGGCTAGAAATAGTGATACAAGATTTATTGAGTATATGAATGCAATAGATACCTATACTTCGTATATGCTATTGTCACCAGAACAACAACAACAAGTATTAAAACAACGAGAACAAATAACACAACAACGAGAACAACGAGAACGACAACAACGAGAACAAGAACTACAACAACGAGAACAAAAACGACAAGAAGGAATAAAACAACAACAACAAAAAATACAACAACAACAACAACAAATACAACAACTACAACAAGAAAAAAAACGATTACAACCAGTCCAAACAAGAGAAGAGGAAGAAGAAGAATTTCAAGACGCTCCCGGAGCAACTGGAAGTGGTTTAGGAAGTGGTCTTATTACTTGCCCCAATAACGTTCTTGCTGATGTCGATCGACTAGAAATTCTCATCGGAGGAAAACGAGCTGGTAATAATTCCCCAGAAATCATTAATGAAGCAGCTGATATTTGTAAACGATTATTTAGTGGCGGCATCATGGATATTAATGTATATCGGTCTCTTATTAATGAAATCGCCGATGATTATTATAGTGACTAAGTATGTAATTAGTGATAAAATCACTTAATAATAAAATGATCATACACGATACTCGTGGACCTACCATGGTCAGGGTAATAAACTCTCGATTACCTGTATACAGAGCAACCTACGGAGATGGATTAGGTGATATTGTTCAGGGTCTGTTTAGAAGGATAGCCCCAAAAGCAATACCGATTGCAAAGCAGTTAGGAATGAAAGCTATTGATGTTGTTCGTGAAAAAGGTATAGGCGCTGTTGGTAATCTCGCTAGCAAAGCGTTTTCAGCAATTAAAGATAGACTATCACGATTAATACGCAGACCACAAGCGACCCGACCTCAACCTGTGAAATTACCTAGCACTGAAGTGATGCCCGCAAGTGTAAGTAAAATAATAAATCAAGTAGCTAATCAAAAACTAGCGGAGTTAGCTGATATCCCGATGTCGGAAAAAGAAAAAAATATAACCGAAAGTCTGATAGCAGGAAGTGGTCTTCGAGTTAGACGAAGACGATAATAATAAAGATGTTTAAGCGCATATCTGACCCCGCGTTTGACATGGACGCACCAGTACTCAAAGATGAGTCTGTGCGCGATTATCAGTATTATTCTTACGACGCACGAATTCCAGATCAGCGTGGACGAATTGAACTACAGGTTCAGGATACAAGTAGATATTTCTCTACCCGCTGAAGCATTTATTGAAGTAGAAGGTGAAATTTTAGATAACACTGTTCCTGCAGCACCAGTAGTATATGGAGCTGATGTTAGGGTTGGTTTTGTTAATAATGGTATTATGGCGTTATTTGATAGCGCTACGTACATGATTGACGGAAAAAATATTGAATCGATTCAGAAAGACGTCGACGTTGCCACGACGATATTGGGTCTTGCGAGATACAGCGACGATTACTCAAGATCAGCTGGTCCATCAATGATGTTTGTCAAGGATACAACTGACCACCCTGACAATAGAAATCAGATTATTCGACAACTCAATAATCGAGCTGTTCCTCCTGTTGCTGCTGCTGTTGAAGATCTACCTTTTCCAAATCCAGATTTCAACTTAGGATTTGCAGCGCGTCGATCAATGTTAAGAGGCGATAGGAGAAGATTTTCATGTGCAATTCCACTGTCACATATCTTTGGATTCTGTAGAAATGTCAGAAAAGTTATTTTCGGAGCCAAACACACAGTTGTACTAGTACGAAAAGGTAATGATAATGATGCAATCTGGCGACCCGCTGGTAATGAGGGTATAGTAATACTAACAAAACTTTCCCTGTGGATGCCAGTGATGACTCCGTCAATATCCGAAGAAGACCGGTTGTTATCTTTTATGAATCAAGGCGGTAAATCAACGTTGTCATGGTTAACAATGACCACAGATGTTGTTCATAGTGTAATTGATGGTTTATTTACATGGCAGATAGCTTCTCAGCAAGGTGTTTCTGCACCAAGACATATATTTATTGCGTTTCAAAATGCTGTACGAGTAAACGATCAAACACATAGTCATATGATATTTGATAAACTCGGTGTTTCTGAGATTTCATTAAGGATAAATGGACACCAAGAACCATCCGAGGATATTTTGATAAATTTTAAAAATAATCATGTAGCACGTGCATATCATCGATTAATGTCGTTCATGGGACGTGATCAAAATGTTGATACTGGTTTACAAATATCTCAGTTAGATTTTACAACGCTGTATCCGATTTATTACTTTTCGCTAGAACATTTAGATTTAACCAGACAATCAGTAGTTGATATACACTTCAGAGCTCGTGTGACAATAGGAGTTATTGCAAATTACAGAGCAATTGCTGTTATACTCAGCGATAAATCGATGCTACTCGAAGGTGTTGGTGGACGAATGAGAGTTATTGATGCTCCAGTAGAAAACATGTAATTAGATCGTTCATAATAATTATAATGTCATATCATCACGTTAGTGTGAGTCTGACTCCTGGTCAGATTAAAAGGCTGCAATCAGCATAAAAAAAATAATTGTGGAATAAAAATATCGCTAAAGCGAGAACAGATGACCGGTGCAAATAAACTGTCGTTGACCGAGCGTCAGTTCAAAAACTTCAACGACGCTAAAAAATCAAATAAAGGCGTCAAACTTAATCTTTCTGCGGGCGCCATCAAAGATATTGCTAAAACGGGTGGTATATTTCCGATTCTTGCAGCAATACCAGCATTAATAGCAGCTGCAGCCCCAGCTGTTGCAAAGGCAGCTGCGCTAGGTGCTGTTGGAACTGCTGCTGGAATGGCGTTAAAGAAAGCAACGGGTCAAGGAATTATACACGCAGAAAGTTCAAAAAAAAAGATCAC
Organism: Megalonaias nervosa; assembly: GCA_016617855.1. Taxonomy (NCBI): domain Eukaryota; kingdom Metazoa; phylum Mollusca; class Bivalvia; order Unionida; family Unionidae; genus Megalonaias; species Megalonaias nervosa. Next base: position 5,698 of record JAECUM010057841.1, read on the forward strand.
GGGCAAAACAACACGGAAGACGTCTAAGAGCACCAAACGTGCCACAGCCGGGCCGTCTGAGATTATCAGGCCCAGCATACGGTCGGGGTCTAAGATTGCCAGGGACCCCGCCTTCATGGTACGGAAGGGGTTTAAGACTTCCCGGGACAGTTTACTAATAACACCCATGTCCAATTTTGATTTACTTAATGCTGCTAAGCAATTAAAAATAAAAAATTTCAGAGGTGTTTTATGCGCGATCAATTACCTACCGTTGCAATGCAACATGAAACCGGTATTATTAATCTCGATAAAAATTCTGGCCCAGGCACGCACTGGGTCGCATATGCAATTGATCCACGTGGAATTATTTATTTCGATTCGTATGGATTAGCACCACCAAAAGAATTTCTTCATTACGTTAGCAATAATACTACTCCAATCTGGTATTCAACGCTACCGACACAAAAAATAACTGATCCTCCAATATGCGGCCGTGAAACCCTCGCTATGCTTGATGCTGTATCAAAATCAACAGCACCGCCTCATAAAGTCGTACACGCGTTCACTACGCTACGTCATAACACTTAAACTGATATCAGTAAATATAATGGTAGATATTTACGGAAGATCCTCAGGTAGAGCTCAGAAGATCGATTTATCTAAATATGCAACTCTTGATCAGCTCAGAAATGAAATCGATGATTTATTAAATATCACAAGTGTGGATCAGAATGAAGTCGTCGTTTTTCAGGACAAACAAGGACGATTAAAAACGAGTAACATACAACTACCAGATGTACTTATACGAATTCCAAATGCGGTTGTTAATAATGTCGTTACTTTCACTGATCATGGTAAAATACAGGATTCCGGTAAGTCGGTTAATGATTATGTTAAGAAAACTGGTGATGTATTTACCGGTGACATTATTATGTCAGGAAGAAAAATTACGTATCTTGGAGATCCAATCGCAGATACAGACGCAGCAACAAAAACATACGTCGGTGATCAAGAATCCAAGTACGTGTCAGTGCGCGGTGGTATAATGCGTGCATTTCTCGACATGAATAATAATGGTATTAATAATCTCAGAACACCAGAAACAGATTTCGACGCTGCAACGAAGAAATACGTCGACGATAAGGAAATTCCAATAACAGCTTCATTAACGACTATCAATGATGGAATTGCTGCATTTAGAACTGAATATTTTAATCATGTACAAACATTTCTAAATTTTCGTAGAAATGTAAATAGATCTATTAACGAATTTTTTGGAACTCCACCAACTGTTATTATTAATCTCGCTGACATTAACGCAAGACTCAACGATATCATTAGTGGTATTCCTAACATTATTCAAAAAACTAATCTCGTTAAAATTCCTCACAAGCAGATCATTAATATCGTGTACACAGTCGCATCAGGAAAAGCAACATGGACACCGGAAAATAACACTCTTAAACACACTGCAGAGGTTACTGGTGTATACAGATTATCTATATTTAGTAGTGCAAAATTCGGTATATTTACCACATTTCCATGGCGTTATTCAACCGATGATTTTTCTGGAATTGTGTCTATAGTGTTAAATAAAGATGCTGAAGAAACGTTTATGCTAATAGCGAATGATAACAAGTTAACCGCAGCGACTTATTGGTGGTGTATTGAGTTTGTAGCTGAAACTCCCGAATTAGTTACTTAAATAAGTATAATGAATCAAGAATCATTTATCGACGTTCAACGTCACAGATACGCTCAAGTATGTGAGTGTCAAACTAAACTAAAAAATATCATCGACGATTACACGATAAAGGTAAAAAAATATCGTCGTCGTATGGTTGTTATTGATATAATGGTATACTCGGTTTCTGCTGTTATTGCTGGAACTGGATTATTACTATCAACAATAACGATGACAGCGCCTGCAGTTGTAACAATTATAGTTTCAACGGTAACAACATGCGCAGGTATTTTCAGTATTATCTCTAAAAAAATATCTACGTGTACGAATGATAAACTAAACGAGTACGTAATGAAATTACACACAGCAACAGCCGCATACACTAAATTATGCTCGTATATTTCAGCGTATCTCAGTGATGGTAAAATATCCGATGAGGAGTTCGTAACGATAATGAAAACCTACGATGAAGCGTTCATAGTGGAACGCGATGCGTTCTCTAATGACGGAAAGATGGAGAATTAAATAATAACGATAATAATAATGTCAGAGTCGCGCGAATTACTTCAGCAGATCGTAGCTAATACAACGCCGTCAAAAACTACTATGATATCATTAAGTTCAACCAATCCTGAATTTAGCGTTAATTTTCCAACTGCAATTCCAGCAAAGGAAATAGCATTAGCGCAATTACGAGTTTATTATAGTTGGCCTAATATCAGCTCAAAACCATTTGGTGGACAACAACCGAATAATTCACTGGTATTTGCGAATAAAAATAAACCGGATGGAACACCTAATTGGCAGGTTGTTGGAATTTCAACGGGCAGTTATCAAATAGAACAGATTAATGATGAATTCCAACGCAGAATTAAATCTATCACAGGGAAAGAATCTAAAATAGCTATTACTGTTCACGAACCAACACTATCCGCGGTGATTGAAATAACTTCTCCTGATTACCTCGTAGATATTTATCAGAGTTCGATCAGATCAGTGTTAGGATGGCCTGATGTCGCACCTGTTTATAATGGAGTTTCAGAACCAACTAAAAATGAGTTTAAAACGAGTGAAGAAAAATTCATTAAAAATCCAGAATATCGAGAAAAACATCCTTGGAATTATATATCATTTAAAAATGATCCAAACGATGATACATACTACTTTACCGATTTTGACGGTAAAAGGATCCCCAAGATAATTAGATCAATATTTACTATTATCAAGACGCCAGGGGCGGAGATCGAGATAGTGTTGATGAAAAATTTATTAAATGGTTTTTAGATACTCTTAAACCTGAATACGATAAAATGTTTAATGATTTAGGAAATTTACTTATTTCATTATCACAACATTATAATGAAAGTGTAAAGCAGCAAATAATCGAGTCAATAAAACATTTAAATGGTATCTTATTCGATTTATATATCGCCGATCGAAGTATTATGAAAGTTACAACTACTGAATTAGATAGTCCTTACACAAGACCAAATTTGAAGAAATTATTTCTTAATCATTATAAAATAACAGAAAAAGATTTACAAACATTTGTTATACCAGATTTAAATAACGCTGAAATGAAGAAATCATTAAATGATCTTATTGAAGAATATTATCCGGGAGTAATTGAATCGTGGAAACAAATAGCCCCACCACCGGTTATACTAAAATACAATAACAATCTCTTTGGTGCTGGACGTCATATATCGCCAGGTATTGTAAACATAACAACAACAATTGCAGTCAATTTGGTATGCGATGTTATTGAAGGTAGCTATCAGGTAGATCTTTCTAAATCTAGCCAAGCTCAGCAAGGGTACATATTATTCAGTTTCAGTGCATTGGTTCCTCCTGGTTCTTTAATTGTAACTGAACCAATTAATCCCGTTTACCTGCGAGTTCATAATCCATTTCTGACAAGAATAAATTTCAAACTCACTGACCAGGCAGGAAACTTTTTGGACACGAGGAACGAATCCCTAAATATAAACCTGTATGTACGCTCATTGAGCGTTTTTATTATAACAACAAAAAAATATCCGGATAATTATTCTTTTTGTTTACATAAAATCCGTGCACAATGAAATCTAGAAAGCTGTGGCTGCATATTGATTATTCCATAACAGCTGTGCGTAAAGTTATTTTAAGAACCGCTATATAACTAAATCAATATCCGCTGTTATGGCCCACGCATAGACTCAGTGTTATACAGAATTATATATATTTTGGAAACTAGAAATATAAAATCTCATTTTAGACAGAAAAATGTGGTTTTTGTTAAGAATATTGTAGTTGTTAGGAATAACGATATGACTGACACATTGGTAAACACATACTAACTTTTTCAATATGTATTTATAACAAGGTCCGATAGCTCAGTTGATAGCGCGTAGAAACTCTCATCCGGAGGGTCATGGTTCGAAACCCAAGAAGGATAAATTGTCTGCGGGGGGCGATTTTATGCCAAAATTTATAATTTATTGGGGCTCCAGCCACCCCCGTCTTCAGAGTACACCAATCCACTACGTCAACACGTGGTGGATTCACTTTTGTGAATCACCCATTGGTTGATCGTTATGGGTTGGTGTGCTGGCGTGAAGACGGCATTTCATCATCATCATCATCATATCATCATCATATCATCTCATCAAAAATATACAGCGGGGGGTGATATGAGGTCGTGACCTTGTGACTTCACTAAAGGGGTACCCCACACAAGGGCCATTCCAAAAGACACAATCGCAAACTAAAAATAAACCTAATGAGATTCCAGGTCACAAAGACCAATCAGCCTTTGAGTTCTTAGAGTTTCGGTTACGGATATCTAGGAATTCTTGTAAGGGAATAAACAGAATCTGATTGGTCACTAAAATAAGACCTACACGTGTATAAACAACCCTCTGAGTTCTTAGAGTTTCGGTTACGGATATTTAGGAATTCTTTCGGGGGTAAACAAATAACACGTATAGACAACCCTCTGAGCCTCTAAAGTTTCGGTTTCGGATATTTAGGGGTTCTCTTGGGGGCAAATGTCTAAACAAAGATTCGGAACCTCATTAGGTTTATCTGATACAACTATGGAATGGTAGACCGAATGTCACCCCGCGCTGTATATTTTTGTTTATTTTTATATTAAATATAAAAAATAAATATATATAATGAACCAAGAAAATATTAATGATATTATCTGTGCTATTAAAAAACTAAAACATAACGGAATAAAAATATCTGATAATCTCGACCCTCAGAAAATTATGTGTGATTTTGAATTACTGCAACAAAGAAAATTTGATAATAAATATACACTATCTTCAAACTACAGATTTATAAAATTAATTTATCAATCCATGCTTGAATCACTAGCTATGGTAAACGACAATCAGGTAAAGCTATTTGCACCTCTTGCACGTTCGATCGAAAATATTAAATCCGAACTGTCTCACGAGTACGAAAGAAAAAGATTGTGGATAATCGTGTAATGCAATTAAGAAAGATTATGCTATCTGATTCTGTCAATGCTGAGAGCGGTGAAGGTGAACCCCTGACAGAGTCAGTGACTGTAATTATGGCTAAACAAAACCCTTGGGAAAATTAAAGTTTCAGTAGGTATCAAGTAATCATTTAGTAACATTAAAAATACGGTAGACTAAACGTATTGAAAATTTATTTTTTGTGTAAATCTTTTGGAAAAGGAAGATTTCTGTATATTTTCTGCCACGTATTGTACCGATTGTGGTGCTATGTCAAAATATTTGGCAGCCGCATTCATTGATGAGAAAGTTATTTCTTGGTCTGTTTCTGTATTTATAGATTTAATAGCTCTCTTTCTGTATAATTTACACCTTCCTGTGTTTCCGGATTTACAATTTTGACTCTGTGTAGTAACTCGTAAATTAGAAATCGAATTATCAAGCTTATTGCCGTTGATATGATCCACCACATATCCATCTTTGATTATTCCAAAATAACACTCGTAGGTAAATATATGAGATAAATAATTGTTTTTCTTGCCATTAACAGTAAATCTAAGATAACCAGTATTGGTAACACTACCTACTGGTTTTTTCAATCTGCAGTTTCTAATCACACCTTCTCGAGATGCTTCATAATTGGTAAGGATTGGATGTGACACAAATTCATTTTGTTCCATTTATATATAATACTATTTGTTTAAATCATTATTTTTTTTTGAAAATCTAGCCAAATAATCTTCTTCGGTTTTTATAGGAGAGTCAGTGTTATTTTTTTTGTCATAATATCGTTTTAGTTCTCTGTATTTTTTACCACCGCATTGCGCACACAATTGAGTTTTTCCTCGCACTCCAGCACTACACACAATACACGGTTTTGGTCCTAGACTTCCATTTCTGACACATTGCATATGATAACTACAATATTCATTCACGCATGATTTATTACAAGTAGAAGTATATCCAATTTTGAGCCAAGCAAATTTGTTTTGTGTTTCAATCATATACAAAAGATTAATGTTCAATTAAATATATACTTGCCCTAATTATAATATGGAGGAATTATCCGTTATTGAACCTTCCGCTGCTAGATTTGACCTTGACAGACTATCAGAATATAAATTTAGTACTTCGATGCAGGATCTGGCATTAACGGTAACCGAACGTATTCGTGAAGCAAAAAAAGAATTTCGTGACGATTGTGCAGTTCATGCATGGTCAACATTCAGAGTTGGAAATGTTACTAATATGATGAATGATAAACGAGGAAAAGTAATTATTAATCACCTTGATAATCAAAAATATTTTATTTTAATAAAATTTATTGTAAATACAGAAGAAGATATTTGGATTATTCGTGATAAGCGTGATCCAGTCCGTGTGCAGCCCGGGGGTAATATTGTTCTTTGAGTAATAAATCTAAGCCCGGAATACTTACTGGCATTGATAAACCTTACTATATACAGAGTTATCCAGCAACTGCAGTTGTGTATGGAATATTTCCGCTAAATAATAAACCTAATGTTGCGGATCTCAAACCGATGAAAATATCAAGAATAAACTGCGTAGCTGAACGAGTTACAGAACACTTTACAAATGCGATACGTGGTAATGGCTTAACTGATTTAAGACGTAAAAAAATAAACACATGGGCAGAAACGGTTAAAGATGCCGGTGCATCTATTAAGGATGTTGCTGAACTAGAAAAGTTATTAAGATTTCCAATAACAGTAAAAACACTAACCGGAGAGATATTATACGAACCAAAATATATAAAAAAATGGAAACCCTAGAACAATCGTTGATCATAATGCACATGCATGGACTAATGCTGTAACGATATTTCCACGAGATAGAAAAGTTAAGTTTTATGATGGTGATATATTTGATTTTATCAGAAATATAAGTAAAAGCGACCCTGTGTCTGTTTGGTTATTTCAGAGTTCGGAATATGATCATTACGATCAGTTTGTACGGCCTAACGGTGATATTTATCGTACAGAATTTCTTCATGAAGAAATGGAACATCTTTCATTGAAATATACCTCTGATGATATCATAGTTGGACAATTACTGAATAACTGCTTTACCGTACCATCGGTTGCTGCCCATTTCGCTCAGGAGAAAAATTCATGGAAAACGACACGATCAGAATTCCTTGAAGATGTCACGAAAAGCTGTGTAGAATATGGTCACGGTGGGTTATGGAACACCAAATACAACCATAGTGATGTTATCTCAGTTGATATGGCTGCATGTTATCCTGGGAGTTTTCTTGGATATGGAGTATGTTCTAAATACTTTAAGAGATTCGGACATCCTACACACGACATGACCAGGGTTGCAATAAACGGACATTTACCAGATGTTGACCTAACAGGATTTGCTCATGTAGAATTATTCGAGTTTGCAGAAAATCTTCATCCGATTACTTATGCTTGGTTTGGAAGACATTTTTCAGAAAAATGTTGGGTTCCGATAGTACTATTGCGGTATATGCTTGATGCTGGATTTTTAATATCGTTGAGAGTAACTGAAGCGATTATATCGTATAATTCACAGAAGCAAATTTGGTTACCAGAACCGAACAGATTTAATACTGATGATACCAGAAAAGAATTCCCTGATATTGATGAAGATCATATTATTAAAATAAATAAATGCAGAAACGAGTACGATGAGAAATTTGCAAAAGATCTTGGTAGAAAGATAATCGGTAAGTTTACTCAAGGTGGTTCATATGATTATAAACGAGCGTGTACAAGATTGATTATGGACGACGCTGAACTAGATTTTATAATCGCTGATACAACTGAGAAAAATACGTTTATAAACAGATGTAATGCTTATTTATCAGATGGAACAAAACTAGGTACCATTATGAGCTACCTTGATGGCGAGTCACCACAATTTACTCATTTAAGATCTTCGATGTTAGCTTATGTTTCGATAAACCTACTATCGATGATAAATAAATTTCCTCATCACGCTGTCAGAGTCGCTACGGATTCATTTTATGTACATAAAAAATATAAAGGTTTATTAAAACTCGGTAATGGTGAATGGGGAACATGGAGAATAAAACAAGAAAATATATTTAGTTATTCTGAATCTGCCGATGTTGAAATTGTGGAGACATATTACAGAAATAATAATCAAACATCAAAGTCATCTGCACCATCTGTATAAGACCCTGTGGCTAGACATAAGACTGTTTAT